>JAVJIF010029637.1:0-73466 GCA_038442645.1 Agave tequilana | reverse complement strand
ATTGGGAAATATCATCTTTGTATCTCCATCTCTATTGAAATAGGTAAATCATGTTCTTTCAAAATTCTTTTCTTATTTTCTCGTATTGAAACGGATCAAATTTTTTTCTTCTAGAAGAAAATAGAAGATAATTTATTATAAATGGCAAATAGTAGAGAAAAGCGGCTTAATATTAATATCATTAAATGTAGTTTAATATTCTAATTAATAATGGTTTTAATCTAAATCAAGAGACTAATTTGAGGCCGGCCATGTGAAAATAGTAAGACTTGAAAGAATGAGAAACTCTTTTGATTTCCTAATTTTGAAAATTCCTACATTGGCTCGAATTCAAATTCATGAAGAATCCTTCTCCTATCCGAACTCAAAAGTTTTCTCATTGTTCCTATCCCACCATCCAACGGCCCAAATCTATTCTCCCCTCTAAGCTCAAATCTCCACCGTCATAATTAGCTGTTAAGCACAAGAAAAAAATAATAAATTTCTATTTTCCCCTTCCATTAAATACTCCGCTTCCCTCCAATCTCTCCCCCAAGATCTCACCCTAATTTTCCTTCTCGATAGCTAGAGAGAGAAAGAGAGCAATGGTCTTTACTTGCAAGGAGCGCAGCAAGAAAACGCCCAAGGCGGCGCCTCCGCCCAATCCATCGCCGGTGGTGGCGTTGGAGCTGCCGACGTTCAAGTGGGCCGTCACTCGCAGGTTGCGATGCCAGCTTGGCAATGATCCTGATGGTTCTTGCGATGAAGATGGTCTGTTCTCAGCTACTGCTCAGCCCTTGCCTCTTGCAGTTTGGATGAAGGCGGCCTGATGATCAATCCCCAGCCCCAGCCCGAGGCCGAGGCCGAGCCCCAGCAAGTGCCCGTGGCGAGCCTGAGCCTGTCCTTCTATCGTCGGCAGCTCCAAATTTCCAACAAGAAGAACAAGGCAACAAGCACCCCAGTCTTGTTTCCGAATCAAATTATCTCATCGCCGTGCAGCCGAGGAGGAACAAGAGCCTCGTTCGCCTCCGCCGCCAAAGAAAAAAGCAAAGGCAATCAGTACTAGTGTTGATGCTGCTTCTGCAGATCAACGTGAGTCATCGAAACTAATTATCGCCGCCGCGAAAACCAGAAGAGGAGGGGATCAGGATCCCATATACCAAGAAAGAGCTCGAGGAAGATATCGAGGCCATGATGAGCGGAACTGACATTAGTAGTCGACCCCCGAGGAGACACAGAAAGAGAAGGCCTCTTTGTGAGAGCCGCCTCTTCCCTGGCTCTAATCTACCTCGGCTTCTCACTCTCGATCGTTACCAATTGAAGCCTTCTATTTCGAAGAGAAAGCGGTAGATCAGATCAATTATCTTCACGTGTTCTCTCTTCATCATAAGAACAATATGGTTGTATTTGTGCACATTAATGTTCTCTCTACTTCTTGTAATTCACTTTTTGGTTTATTATATAATGAGAATGGAAATTTGTATTTTAGAATTGGAGAAGATGTTAATGTGTTTTTATTATCATGTTTTGGATCGATCGTTGTTGGTGGTAAACTACTGGGCTTTAATTCAGTTTGCAACGAAAATACAATATATAAGTTGTATTGGGTTTGGAAATAATTGCAAATATTGGGTATATATAGTGCAAACTCATTAATGCAATGATTTATGGTTTCTCAGCTTTCTTTGCATTTGTTTTGATTTACCTGACTGAACTTTAGATGGTATTTTATTTGATCTGTTGAGAATGGTATTTTATTCTCTATTCTTCTATTTTTAAATAATATTTCAGCTGTAAATTGAAAACAAAAAAAAGTTTTCTCTTCAGCTATATTTTTTTGTTAAATGGAATTACAGTGATCAGAATAAACTATATATATATATATATATATAACATCTTGTTGTAAGATTTTACAATTACATGCACTATTATAAGATTTACAATAATTTTTTTAAATTTAGCAAAGAACAAATTTAAACTTGTTAAGATATGGTAAACATATCCTTGCTCATTATCTTAGATTTCATATTTTGTTAAAAAAAATTGCAGTAGTACAAGAGTGTTTATACTGAAGTACGTAGTTTTTTACTACTCATTTCAATAGTATAGTCTTACACAATTTTTTTTCTAATGAAATTATAATAATACAAGAAGGTTTTATGCAAGTTATCCTTTTAATAGTAATCCCTCAAATCAGGGTATTTACATTGCGATCCTTCGAATACGAATCCAGATCCGATGCAAAACAATTACATAAATAATCATAAAACAAAATAAATATGGTGGAAAGTAAATCGAAAAGTATGACCGAAAAATTTGAATATATATCTAAATACGTATTCTGAGAACGAGGTGCTAAAAAAAAAATGTAGACACTTTCATATGTAAGTGAACAACTAAATTGTGATGGACAAATTTTGAGTGGTGTATCATGTGATGAGGTTGGGAAGAGCTTATATACAAGTAAGAAGATCATGGATCATCATGTTGGATTATCCTTGCATTACAGTTTTCTTAAGGATAATAGAAGGGGGAAAATCACATTTATTAGTTCTTTTTAGGATTTATGGTTTGTTCTTTTGCTGTTGTCATTCTTCGATTAGTGATTTTTTGTGTCACGAGGTATGCTACAATAAGAGAAATTAATGTTACAAGAGAATAGCTTGTTGTCAGTGTGCTACATATTAATTGATTGGAATTTGATCATTGAGATTCTTTTTAATTTTTTACAGAAAAATTGTGCTGGTACTAATTTCTTTTTAGTATCCAATATTAATTGACGAGTTTGGTTTGTTGTTTTATCTATTTGTGCTCATTATATTATTGGCTAGTTTTTAATTCTTTTGCCCTTTCTTTCTTTCAATTTATTCCATTTTTCAAACTTTTTTTTTCTTTTGCAACGTTGGAATTTTATGGGATCAGTGAAATTTTATCTCAGAGTATATTTTTTTAGTTTTAACAGAGTCAGAAGCATCATATTATCTCCCTATTATTATATAACTCTCTTTTGATGGTTTGTTACACTTGCATTCCTCATAGATGATAGAAATTATACTTAATGCTGCCTGTCTATTTCCATTAATTGTAAGATATTGAATTTTGGTTTCGAGACAGCGTCATGGTTTGTTCACATGGTTTATATGCTTGCTGCCATTTGTAGAAGTGATGGTCCTAGGAGAAGGAGACTCAGTATCGAGTAGAATATAGATTGTGATACAAAATGGGGAACAATATGTTGTTGTTTACAATAGCTGCTTGTGATTACATAATAACTATTTTGAAGGGGTTTCATTGCTGCTATGAATTTGCTGATATATCCACTATAGTGTTATCACATTTTCAGTTGTTTCCATAATATGTGCTGGTACAATCATATAAATTGTTGTGCATTAGATTGGCTTTGTTTGTATGAAGTAGTATCATTTTTGGTATAATTGTAGTTTTGGAAGCAATCATAAAAGTTTCTAATAATGCTTATACCATGCAACACTTATTGTCATGTTAAAAGTTCGGGTTACATGTGACCGAGATGACATTAATTTTGAAAGAGAGAAGTTAAGCCTCAAACTGAAAGATCAATGATTGGATGTTGAATTTATTTGTCAAATGATGATGTAATTTCTAGGATTTTTTCTACAACCTGCATACAGTCTGCATATATGTCTTTAACTGGAGGGAAAAATTTCTTGGTCTTGTCTGCTTCTCTTTTGATCAAACATTCTGCAAATCAGGATAATTGGGTAAATTTTGTATCATATTCATTTACCGTCATGTGCTCTTGCTTCTGCTCTAGGAACGTCAAGGCCAGTCTGTCTAGTTGATTTCAAAATATATTTTCATTGAATTTCTGAATTAAGTACTCTCAAGTGATCTTTTTCTCTAACATCTTAGTATTATTCTTTATCATCTTCCACCAATGCTCTGTTGTCCTTTCAACATAAAAGTAGCAAATGACACCCGTTGATCTTCCAAGCAGTTTATTACATCTAAAAGCTTCTCTATTTATAATAACCATTTCTCAGCTTGAAAGGTGATCAACCACTCCTTCAAATACAGGAAGTTTCAATTTTTAAAGCTGTTCTAATGCTCGGTGCTAGTTGTTACCCTGACTTATTATTTGTGTAACCCTATCCGGCACCACCCTGAAGCTTCTGGTCTCCACCCACTATTTCTTCAGATCTCACTTGGTTGATTGGGATATGAAAGCTACCCATCGTACTTATTTGATGAATTTCTTCATCAAAGTCATCATCCACTGGTAGTAGGTTGAGATCCATTTGCTTTCTATCGTGATTCCAAGTCGCCAGTATCAGCTGCAGACTCGGCGGACACTATTTCACATCGGTCGCGGGGCGTCGAGAACTCTGGCGAGTCGTGCAAAACGCTACGTGGAGGGCTCAAAAAATTCTGAAAAAATCATAACAAATCTTAAAAGAATAATAGACATTTAAAATTAATGTATAACATGTCGAAGACATATCAACTGGCACATTAACATGATAATGTATAAATACATGTGTCGCAATATTAAAGTATCAAAATAAATGCATAATTTAGTAAATATATGAAATTAATTAAATTTAAATTAATTACTCTTTTTACAAAAGTAAAAAATAACCTTACTGGTAAAATTTAAATTATATGAAATTAATTATATGAAATTTGGTTCGACTCGAGGCCGACTCGCCAACTCGGCCTCGACTCAGGGCCGACTCGGCCTCGACTCGAGTGACTCGGCCGAGTTCGCCCCAAGTCAAGCAAAACAATGCAAGGGTGACTCGTGGACCTGACTCGGAATGGGGAGGGCTGTTCCGATTCTGACTCGGCCAAATCGGAACAGAACGATGCCCCAAGTCAAGCAAAACAATGCAAGGGTTGACTCATGGACCGGACTTGAAACGAGGAGGGTCGTTCTAGTTCCGACTCGGCCGAATCAGAACCGGAACGGCTGAGTTTTTGAACCTTGCTTTCTATTAAAGATAATGATTTATTCATTAAGGTGGGACAGTGGAAAAAATATATAATTTCGTTACAGTGGTCCACCAAGTATTGTGTGCAAGTTCAGGCACTGGGCTTACATGGAGGGTCCCTTCAAAGGCCATGCTCCCACTGGAGAGAAGATTGAATTTTTTTTGGAGTTGCCATTTTTAAGGATCATAAAGAATTCTTAATTTTTTTTATTTTTTTGGCTAATCTTTTCTTCACACAAGAACAAGGGCAAAACTTTTATCGCAAATCTTTGGAATCCACTCATAAGAATACATCCCTCGCTCCCCATTCTGCATTCAATTAAGAGACATCTCCTCTATCAAGTTAGCAACTACACTGTGTTTTCTCCCTTAATGCATAAATTGTAAGTTTACCGTCATTTATTATTATTATTATTATTATTTTATTTCTTAGCTATCATCTTGATTTTTTTTTTTTAATTTACTGATGTTCTTCACATTTTATCCCTTAAATTTTTATGATATATACTTATTTAGTCATCTACCTCAGCATTCTCATTTTCTCTATACTCTTTTCGAGTATGTTGTTTCTTAATTGCTCAGCTTTTCGCCCATGCATGAAGCATAAACTGTCATATAGACATCTTATATAGTGTTGTATGTTAGGTGACTTGTCGAGTTTAGCAGTATTATCTTAATTTAATTTTTTATCTGGACAGGTTGATGAAGCGCTGAAAATTGAAAGTGTTGAGTTTTTCTTTGACCAAAGTGAATTGCTCGTAGGATTTCTCAAAGGAGAGAGAGAGAAAACTTCTCAAAGGTTTCTTCTGCTTGCCCTTTCCATGTACAGTGAATAGATCAATAAACCCTTTGTATGTTGAGTATTACTTAATTGAAAACAATATTATGTCGTGAACTTGTATTTTTAGGGGGGAAATGTTGCTTTCAATAAGTTGTATTATGTACTTGCGTGAATACTTGAAGCACAATGAGCAGTTTGTTTAAGTGGCCTATTTCTTTCACTTTTTTGTCAGTGGATTGAGTATTATGTTACCCAATTTTGAATTATAACTAAGTTTTTTTTTGTGAGCTCTGATGCCACTTAACTTACGTTCATAGTCCAAGAACACACTTTTATCGCTGTTAGTAAGGGGGGCAATTCAGACCCGACCCGACCCATAGTAAGTGGGTATGGGTTTGAGCTATACGGGTTTGAGTCGTAATCGGGTCGACCCACCAGACCCGATTAATAAATGGGTCGGGTCGACCCAAACCACCAAACCCGCTAAGACCCGCTAAGACCCATTTACCTTTTTTATATTTTTGATCCAGAGATTTTTTTTTGGGAATCATTTATCATTTCCGCTCAGGGACTTCATAATTTAGCTCTCCATCCTTTCTTCATCAAAATCCAATACACCATACACATTGCACAATCTTCTATGAAAAACCTAAAGCCCCTTAATTTTAACTACATTCTCATAAATAAACAAAATTATATTGCATAAACAATCCCTGAGTTTGTCTCAATCCCACTAATACTTTCACCTTTATTTCAGAGAATAAGAAGCATTGCATTTGATATACATGATTTTATGATTTTTAACTTATTGAAACCACATTATGCCACTGTCATCTACTTATAGAATGCAAGAACAAGGTTCCTACAAAACATTTACAGCTAACGGGTCGACCCGACCCGGCCGACCCATTTAGTTAAATGGGTCAAATGGGGTCGGGTCGGGTCGACCCGCATAATACTGGGTCGGGTTTGGGTTTGAATTTTTGACCCATATAAATAAATGGGTCGGGTCGACCCGACCCGATTATGGGTCGACCCATTTAAGACCCGACCCAATTAGACCCGACCCGACCCAATTGCCACCCCTAGCTGTTAGTACAGATTATGAAGTTCTAGAAGTTTCTCCTCAAGCGCATCCTAAATCTGACTGTGGTAAACATTGGTAAGTTAGTTATGTTGCACTTTAACTATCACAATCCATGCACATAATATCTCCACATGAGACTTAAGTTCTTCCAAGAACCTTTTCATCCATAGCAATTCTTTGCAACCTTAACTTTTTTTTTTTTTGCTAATTAACTCAACGGCCGACGAGATTTACTGGTGACCTCCAAGGAGCAAACCCGGGCTCTGACCTGGCCATGTTGGGGGAGAAGAAATGTCTGCGAGACGGTGTTCGAACGGTGATCATAAGGAGCATTGTGCTTTGACCGACCCGGGCCAACAAATTGGACAACCGCGGAGGACTTTTGCAACCTTAACTAATTGCACTATATCCACGCTTAAGTGGTAGATAATGCAATACATTTTTGCAGCTTCTACTATTATTCTCCCACAAATTAAAGTAATAAGTACTCGAATGT
Source organism: Agave tequilana (assembly GCA_038442645.1). NCBI lineage: Eukaryota > Viridiplantae > Streptophyta > Magnoliopsida > Asparagales > Asparagaceae > Agave > Agave tequilana. The sequence goes on along the minus strand of JAVJIF010029637.1, from coordinate 66,153 downwards.
TGACTCTGTGGAGGCAATGTTTCTCATTTCTGCAGTAGTTTAACATTTTCACACTGGCTTACCACCTTCAAGACACAAACAAAATTTTTATTTGCCTTGGAGATATTTAGTATGCGTTTGGCTCTTTTGTAGAGTTCTTTCCCTGTATTTGTATGAAATCTACTGACGCACAAAAAAAATAAAAATGTCATGCACATGTGATATCGGAGCTGGCGCACACCATGGCATACATTAAGAGTTGAGTCATTGTTGATGTTGAATAAGAATAAGAACATTGAATTTTCTTCATATTTTCCTTCTCATTGGCCAGAGGGGGCTTGATGAGAGTTGATCTTGAATTGATTCCTCAGTGCATTGTAACAGACTTATTTTTGTTCATGTTGAACACCTCAAGAACCTTTTCAATGTAGCTTTCTTGTGATAATCACAATTTTCTTGTGCTCCTATTAAGAGAAACCTATCATTTCCAAAGATTCATTTTTGCTGGACTACCCTATTCACTCATAAGGAAAACACATATCTAGTTCTATATTGAACCTCTCAATCTTGTTAGTATCGTTGCCATAAAAAACTATCTTCTAAACATGATAAAATTAGCACTTGATAATTTCTCAACAAATATACAATGTTTAGAAGTGATTCAATTATATTTTGTCCAATTATGTCGCAGTCAAAATTCTTGTACCATTGCTGAAGAGCTTGATTTAAATCATATAAGTTCTTTATCAGTCGACAAGCCAAATTTCCTTACCTCTTTGACCATAAACTCTTTAAGATGTTCTATGCATATGTTTTCTTCTAACTCCCCGTGAAGGAATGTTGTCTTTACATCCAACTGCTTGATGTCCAGATCCACGCTGGCAATTAGTGCTAACAAACTCGTATTGGAGTCATCTTTACCATTAGTGAGAAGTACCTTTTCGAATTTAACACAATTCTTCTTCTCGAAATCTTTCGCAAATAACTTTGAATTATATTAAGATTGTGAGTTATCACTAAAGGCCCAGTTGAGAAGCGTGAGGATTCTTGATGGTGAGAAAAGAAGGCGTTTCGATCTTGCTAATTGAACAAAACATGCTCTAGGTCTACCAGGGTGTGCATCTCCGTTCTTGTGAAAGCTGACCATGAAACTTTGTCTTCTTTTATTCAAAGCTTATTTTTTAAATATCCTATTTAACTTTATGGGTTTCTCACAATACCCCCAAAACTAAAAAAAAATCCAAAAATACTCTAATAATCTTTATGTTTCCAGTGACCCCTGTAACGCCGTTAATCGGCATGTGAATGACCATTTACCCTTGGCCTTCAAACAGTTAAAAACAAATTCTTTTTAGTTTTTTTCCCCACCAAAGCCCCCTCACTCACCCACCTACCCGACGTCCTCTCTCCCTCCTTCGTCTTCATCATTTCCTCCATCATCTCCTCCGTCAATAACCTCAAAGTCATCGAGAACGGCTATCATCTGGTTAGAAAGCGCAGATCGGTAAGTGGATTAGGGTTTTTTTTAGGTCAATGAGTTTTTTGAGTAGAGAGATGAGATCTAGGGGTTTTTTGAGTAGATGGGTCAAAAAATCTTGTTTTAGTCGATTGTTTGAAATTTTCTCAACAGAGAGATGGATCTTATGGGCTTTTCTTTGCAGAAAAGAATTAGAGGATTGTGGAGAATAATTGGGCTCGGTGGAAGAATTGGGACAAGTGGAGCATAAATGGGGCCGAGTCAAGATTGAAGGCTGTCAAGGTGAGTTTTTTAGAATGTCTTTGAGTTTAAAATGTGTGTTGGTTGGAATTTTCTTGGCGGAATGCTTGGTAGTGCGTGGCAATTTCAGTTAATTGTTTGGCAGTGATTGTGTTATGTGAGTGTTTGACAGTGACTGTATTTGACAGTGATTGAATTTCTAGGTGGAATGTTTAGCATTAACTGTGTGAGAGAGGGGGACAAAGACAGATGGGTTTTCTGTTCTTTAAAATAATTGGATGGTGTGTCCTTTAGTGCTTATTGTGGTCTATGTGAGAGTTCACAATTGTCAGTTAATTGTTTTGATTATGATTGTGTGATCTGTTATTTTATTATTGATTGTGGTCCATCCTACAGGCTGTTGAAGTGAACTATGATGGTATATTTAAAAAAAAAAATGGAGAAAAGAAAGGACTTTTCCACAGATGATAGTCATGGTTTGAGATGATATATCATTTAAGCAATTAGGCATATTTGAAGACTTTATATACTACCAAAGTCGCCAGAGAAGAATTTTGAAGGTGGATTAGTAGTAACAGACTGTGACTTGGCAGCTTTGAAGAGTATTGATTATCTTGACTGTAAACAGAATATTGAGTACTACATGAAACACTTAGTACCTGAAACAGGATTGAAGGAGATATTGCCAGACTACTACAAATCTAATATTCTAAGCAAGGTGCAAAACATACTAGAGGGACATGAGAACAGGGGTCAGAAGACTAATTCCAGTACTGTGTTATTGTTGGAGAATACTATTGTTCCAGAAGTTGTGATGTCCACTGGAGAAAAGACACCCAACTAAGTCTTAAATGTAGCAGAAGAACATGAACATGGGAAAGAAGTTGATGAGCAGGAGAATTAAGCTGATAAAGGGGCTGGTGATACACTTAAAGAATTTGAAGAGGTAGAGGGAAATAAAGTGAATGAAACTGAGAGAGAAGGGGGTGAAGACATAGATGAAGATGAAGGGGTGAGATATAAGTAAAAATAAGATGAAGACAGAGATTAAATGAAGAGAAAAAGGTATTTTATGACATAGATTCTGTGATTTTTGACAAAAATGGGAAGAAAATTATATCTGGTAATAAGGATAAAGATAATGATGAGGATTCTGATTATTTACATGATGAAGAGGATGATAGAATTAGGGATGCAGAGAAATATGAGATGGTCATGTAGGATAATGATAACTGTGGAGATGATAGAGAAGCAAGAGAAAAAGCACAGGTGGGCAGTAAAAACTGTGAAGCTATAGAAGCACCTGAAGGGGTGAGTGTGATTCCAAGTCTGCTGAAGCAAGGGAACCAATAGAGTAAAATAAGATGAAAGGTGGGAACTAGAAAGAATGAAAGGTTTTTGGTGGTCCTTGTGATTTACAGATGTTGTGGAGTCTTACTACTCCAATACTAAATCACTCCACACTCCAATGACTCAAAAGATGAAGAGGAGATTAATAGTTGTAACACTTGCCTTAATTAAAGCATTTCTCTCCCTAAATAATCATACCTTAAAGAGTAATGGGAATTAGTATGCATGCATGATACTTAGTTAAGCCATGCTTATTATATGAGTATGTATAAACAAGTGTATACATAAGTATTTATACACCCATGTATATAGGTATAAGAATACCCCACATGTGTTTGACTTATCACCACCATGCCCCCCATGCTTGTACCTCATGGAGAGGGGGGAGAGATATGGAGCTTGGTATAGGGTATGGAGTAGAGTAGAAAAGGGGACACATGGCACATTATTATGGAAAGTTAGAGGCTATAAATAGAGGGGGATGAAGAGGATTAAACATTTTGGATCAAACTCTCTCTCTCTTCACAACCTCTCTCCCTCTCTCTCCTTTCTCTGCAGCAGCAGCAAGGCAGCAGCAGCAAAGGAGCAAAGCAGCAGCAGCTGCAGCAGCAAGGCAGCAGCAGCAGTAGCAAAGGAGCAGCAGCAGCAGTAAGGGAGTAGCAGCAGCAGCAGCAGTAAAGGGCAGCAGCAACAGCAGTTAAAGCAGCAGCAACAACAAAGGGCAGCAGCAAAAATCAGATTATACCACTTTAGGGGTGAGTAGAACATGCTAATCTTAACAACATGATGAGTAGAAATAAGTAGGAAATGAAATAAAGCGTAAGAGATACACAAGTATTTGACCTTATGTATATTTTGGGATCATGCATAGATTGTGATATCTAGAAATGCTAGCTACTTCACAAAGACTCATATGTTTTAAATTCCGCAATTACTTGCTACTTTTGTTTACGAATTCATGATATTACTATATGTCTTGCATATTGATATAGTATGATGGTATGATGCGATGGAGGAAGGGACCGGGTTGAACCGGAGGCGTAGAAGGGGAGATTTTATATTTATGTAATGGAGGAAGGGACGGGTTGAACCGGAGGCGTAGAAGGGGAGATTTTATATTTATGTAACGGAGGAAGGGACCGGGTTGAACTGGAGGCGTAGAAGGGGAGATTATGTGTATGTATATGGATATTACTAAGATATAAGTCCTATGATATAATCATGCATAAATCCTTAACGTTTAATCTGGAATAGCTTCTTATCAGGCAATTTCTATGTAGAGTAGTCGACTTGGTCCTTGGAATAGTCGACTAAAAGTGTGATAATTAGGCAGATATACTGCTGGATAGCAGGATTAGTCGACTACATATAGACTGTAGTCGACTAATCCCAGATAAAGAGAGCAAACAGAAAGTTAAAAAATCTGTTTTTGACAGTTTTAGTCGACTATAGTCGACTTACTAGTCGACTAATATATTGAGTTAGTCGACTACACCAGGAGGGTAGTCGACTATAGGTGACAAACAGAGAGTAACACAACTTTTGACCCAGAATTAGTCGACTATAGGGAACCTTCAAGTCGACTAGTACTTGAGTTAGTCGACTACACCAAGGAGGGTAGTCGACTACATAAATCCCTAGTTGTTAGTAAAGAAGCAGGTACGTGTGGAGCAAAGTTAGTCGACTATAGCTTCAGAATTAGTCGACTTACGGTTAGCCTTAGTCGACTATAGGGCAGCCTAGTCGACTAGTAAGGCCTTGTTACTGTGTTCTGTTTTGGTTCTTGGTTAATTATAAAATCTTATAAAAATAGTATAACGATACACATGTCAACCGGATAATTTAGCCATGTATACCTACTTGATAGGCATATTTAACTATTATTTTACTCACTGAGCCATCAAGCTCACTCTATTCTAACTCCACCTACAAGTTTGGACAAGGGCAAGGGACCCGCTTAAGGGCAATTGCGCGGCAACCATCACCGGAACCACTGTTTTAGAAGTTACTTTTGTTATGTATATAATTTTGTATAAACATGCGTACTTTAGCTGGGTATCACCCTTGACTTGTAATTTATAAAGGACCTGGTGTTGGACTCTAACTGTGTATGTATATATATCCTGATATGGTAATTATAGACTGTGTTTCTTATAGAATTTTGAGCCATAGCGTTATCATGACAAGTCTCGATGTTATCTTAGTAGAAATTCTGAAGGATAGTGAAGAATTCTGATGATTATATTGGAAGTATTATACCTTGATGGGCCCCACGTTGGAATTATACGAGATGATTGTGATTAAATGGAAAATTTAAACTGGGACCGTTACAGTTGGTATCAGAGCAATAGTTTAGAAGTAGGAGTAAGAGATGATGAAATTGTTAGGTTTACACGTGCAGACATGTGATCATAGTTAAGTAGTTGGTCTTATGTATCAAGGAATATATTAAATTATCTATTGAATCTGAGTTATTCTGAAGACATAAGACTTATGAGTAGACTAAGGATAAGTATAGTTACAAGTGTGTCTATTTATGCTGCTTCTTGATGATAGCCGTATGATTGAGACTATTTCATGGACTTGAGATTGATACGACCTTTTTGCTTACATGTAGATGGGGGACTCCGATGTATACTGGCCAGTCTCTAGCTCCGATAGCTCGAGTGAGAGCTGGGTGGCAGATTCCATGGACTGGGGGTACGAGTCGGACGAAACTGATCCAGCGGAAACGATTGTACCCCTAAACTGGGTAGATTGTGAGGAGGTCGAGTCGCAGGCATCTAATAAGCCTGAACCAACCAATGTCGACTGTAACGCCCCCCGATCCTGCGGGTACGGAGACGTTACTGCAACGTATATACGCAGGTCAGAAATACCCTCACATATATACGCTAAGCATCAGTACAGGCAAGAATCAGAGTACGGAAGCAAGTGGTGCATTATACATTCCAACACATGAGTACAGTTACAAAGTTATCACCAGAAGTGATCCAATATTACATGAATATTACATCACTGATATGCGCAATTGCGAGATTACAAGGAGATATACAAGTATGAATAGTACAAAGACAGGCTCAGAGTCATAACAGGAAAACTCTAGAGCCGAACAAGGGGGCCTGGAAGAATATAGCTCTGAACGGTCTGCTGGAGATCCACGCTACCGCTGCGCCACTCTGATCAACAACTGGGAGAATCCACACGCTCCAAGCTCCATGACCTGGACATGAGGATCCAAGGGAGTCAGATGAAACTCCCCAGGCGAGTGGTGATGCAAAAGAAAGGTGGCGAGCAAGGGTAAGTACATGTATAGCGATAAAACTGAGGATGAGCAAATCTAATTGTATGGTTTCGGGTCACGGCTCCATGAGATTAGTACTTCGAAGGAATAATCCAAACAAGGAAACCCTCATCTATATACCCTTATCTCATGTCACCATAATCTACGCACATACAACCCGACTGTACTCAGGGCATGATAAGATAATGAGCAGGAGACAGTGGATACAAGAGATAAAGCAAAGTATGAGCAGTTAATACGATAATACTCTTAAAGCCGAATATCTGAAGTAAAATTCAGGACAAGCAAATATGGTAAGGCATATCACAGATTCATAGCCGTTTAAGTTGCAGGCTTTAGTATGCGTCCCATTCCACATACCTCTACTTACAACTTAAAGAGCCGGTTATTATCTTGATACTTATTATTACTCGTCTTACCCTGATATCTAGCTATGTGAACTAGCGTCCCAGCACACATAGGTCCATATCCGAGTAAAGCAAGGTTGTTATTAGAAATCAGCGGGGGTATCAACGAACTATGTTTACAGTGGGTCCCGTACATACCCGGGACCACGGCCCAGGATTGTTCCGTTGCTTGGTAACGGAACCAGCCGCCAGGCTAACAAGAGGGACTTATGTATGCCCTTATCATGATGGTACCAGGAAGGAGGGAGCCAGCACTCCCCTCGGTCGCCTGGAGGCCCACAGGTCAGACCGGAAGTTTTAGTTGCACAACATGCCTAATACCACTGTAAACACGAACACATATTGATAGCCGCGAGTTTCCCCCGACCCGATGCAAGTTGTCCTTTTTATGGTTTATTAGATGATTATCAGATTCCTGGAATGAGCAAGAACAAGTCAGGAATGTCATGAATACAGGTATATCAGGAGTACTGGTTCGTACTATAAGGTATCGCATGTGTATCAGGAGTACAGTTGTACTATCAAGATGTCAGGTCATCATTCCCGTTATCGTGATAATCATGAGAGTCAAGTATATCATGCTGGGTGTTAAGTGATGGCATGACAGGAGGATGATATTTGCCAGGTGACCTATCATGTCAAGAGATTGATATTAGTCTGGTGGCAAGTCACGACATAACAAGGGGTCTTGCCAAGTAGTAGCATGTCAGGTGCTAGATGGTAACAATTCAGTTGCCAGGTGATATACATGTGTTAAATAGTAGCATGAAAATGACAAGTAGTATAAACAGGTGACAGGCATTAGCATGTAGATGGTAAGTATCAAGCAAAAGCATATCAAGTTTGTTAAGTAACAGAATAATAGTTGAACACAATCAAAGAAGGCGTTAGTTCCAAACAGCATAAGTCATGAATAATACAAGTCGACCGATGAAAATAGGAAAGTCCAAAGGAAGCGAGAACACTCGCCTAACTCTTCAGAAAAATATAGTGAAATCTTCGATCTCCGGAATCTAGGAAATCAACGCGTAAACGCGTTAAAGAGAGTGATAGGTAGAGAGGAGAAATTCAAGAGAGAGAAAGAGAATGAGAGAGAGGAGAGAGAAAGTAAGAGCTAGAGAGAGAAATCCATAGAGAGAGAAAGTGAATGTACAGGGAGAGAGAGATAGCTAGAGAGAGGGTATACAGAGGGACGCGAGTTTTTGAGAGTGAGACGCGGGAGTTGCGTCGCAGGAATAGCCGGCGCGGGTATCACAAACGCGGGGTTCGAGACCCGTGTTCAAATCAGGACGCGGGGAGAACGCGGACGCGGATGTGGGTTCCGCGTCGCGTTAACACAAGAAGAACATGGACGCGGGCATGGGATCCGCGTTAGGAAACAAACAGAGAGGAGGGAAGGTGATATTTGTCAAGTGACAAGTCAGGTAATAACAATGTATGATGCAAGTCTCGAGGATAAGGTCCATATTCAAGGAAGTGATTAACCACAGCAGACAGCCAAGGTAGTCGACTAGGGAAACTAAGTAGTCGACTTAGAGAAGAAGTTAGTCGACTATAGAGGAGGATCAAGTCGACTAATAGGGCCGCGTCTCAGAGAGCCGCGTCCCAGAAAGAAAGTTAGTCGACTAGGGCAAATGGGTTAGTCGACTAATGAAGGCCGCGTTTCAGAAAGCCGCGTCTCAGGAAGAAAGTTAGTCGACTAGGGAATTAAGGTTAGTCGACTAATCAAGGTCGCGTTTCAGAAAGCCGCGTCTCAGAAAAAGGTTAGTCGACTAAGGGAAACATGTAGTCGACTAACAGAGTCGCGTCACAAGAAACAAAGCTGCGTTTCAAAGGGGTTAGTCGACTTGGAGATGGTTCAAGCCGACTAATAAAGTGCAACAGAGAACAGAGTTAGCTTTTGTGGTTGCTGGTCATTTGATATATGAATTCAAGTATAAAACAAGTTATCCAAGTCTTTGACAAGAGAAATCACTCGCCGATGATGGAGAGCACGGCCCCCAATCCAAAGGAGGTGGCCGACCATCAAAGAGAAGGAGAGAAGTTGAAGGTGCAAGTCTAGTTCAAGTTGCCAAAATGGGATTTTGCAAACGGTGTTACGGGGAGCGACGAGTTGGCTTGAATGAAAGAGCTCGCCGTGGAGGTGAAGATGGTATACTTGGTGGTGGCCAAGGAGATGTAGGTGGTGGTGGAGATGGTGGTGAAGTTTTGGTGGAGAGGATGGGTTCTTTAGTGTTTTATGGTGAAAAGAGGTTGAAGAAGGTGGTATGGAGATGTTGTTGTTGTTGGAAAGGAGGAGGAGATGGAGAAGAAAGAAGTGATGGTGTTGGTGGTGAAAATGGAGATGTAGAAGGTAGAGTATGGTGGCCAAAGGAAGCAAGAGATTGTCTTCCTTGCTCTCTGTTGGTGGTTGCAGGAAACAAGGAAGAAGAAGAAGAGAAATGAAAGAGAGAGAAGGAGTGGGGTGATTTATATAGTGGGGAAGTAATGATTGCAAGTTTGATTTTGGAAGCCAAGGAATGAAACTTGCGTTTCATTGGAAGGAGATGGGCTGCGTTTCAAGCCAAAGAATTGGACGCGGGAATGAAAGCTGCGTCCAGGAGGAGATGCAAAAAGGCTGCGTTTCACAAAAGGACAAAAGTCATGATGACTTGATGGAAGTGATTAGCAGCGCATTAAATGCAGCATGGAGAGGTGTGGAGAGGATCTCTGCATTAAATGCAGAATCCCAGGTAGGTGAATGCCGCGTTTGAGGAAGGAGAGAGAAAATGGGGAAAAGACAAAGGTGGAAAATTGGGGCAATCTCCTCGGTATCTGGGAAAATACTGAAAACTCCGGAAAAGCCCAAAAATGAAATAGCTCGGAAAGTTTCCCAAAAATTTTTAAAAATAATAAATATTATAAAATGATTTTTGGTGAAATCGGTTTTCAAAGATTAGATCTCATTTTCCAGATAAAAATCCTGAAGTCAACCGTCAATCTCGGTATACACCGGATTGGCCGGATTTTGATAAAATCTGATAAATCCCAGAAAAAGTATTTAGATAGAAAATATGATTTTAAGAAGTAATGTCAAAAGGTACTTTTAGAAATTCCAAACCGTTTGTAAATTAAAAATCCGGGAATCGGTCAACGGAACTGGCCGACACCGGTTTTGAAGATTTACAATTTAATTTAGGAAAATTCCAGAAAATCATAGAATTCTAGAATATTGGAAAATGATGTTTAAAACTAAAATTGGTCAAATCATAATACCAGAAGGTCCAAATCGAGCAATACTCTAGGATCGGGCCCTCGGTTCAGACTAGGGCTGACTCCGAGTCCACGAATCCAAATCCAAGGCAAAACGATCATATAAAGAATTCATAATACAAAACAAATACAGGAAGTAACTCGAAAAATACGATCGAGAAATCTGAATACGCAACTAAGTACGTATTCCGGAAGCGGGGTGTTACAATCCATCCACCTTACAAAAAATTGCGTCCTCGCAATTTCGATAAGGGGTAAATTGAACACAAAGAGGACAAGGGTGGAATTTATACCAATTAAGATATGAAGCACTATAGGTTGGGCTCTTAAGTTGGCTGAACAATAATCAGAATATAGACACCTTCTGCACTTCCTGCCGCATAATTCTTTAAACGATGCCAAATAATACTGACCATAAATAAAGAAGACCGATAGTTAAGAATTCCGAAGATCAGGCATCAGTCACTCTGAAGAATGTAGCCAAGAATAAAGAATAACTGTAGAAGAACCCGAATACCATCTTCTGAAAGATAACCCGATAGCAGATCCATTCTGAGAATACCCGAACTTCATAGAGTTGGCCGAAGAGATCATGTCATAGCCTCACTCAGAACCAGCCACTACCTCTCTAGTCTATTCATATCTTAAGTTGTATAAAGGCTTCGAAAAACCAAAACAGGGGAAAGATAGAGAAAATTAGGAATCAAAGGAAAGATGATCAAGAAAAATAGATAACTCTGTACTTGTAGTTGGACTGTGTAGGCTGTCTAAAAATGACTAACAGACCAGCCATTAAGGAAGCAGAGTCTCAAGCTCTAGACGCGAGAAATCGATGCTCGCGTCTCAGCATTAAGACGCGTTGGCTCTACACCCGCGTCTCAACGTTCAGACGCGTCGGCCCGAAGCCCGCGTCTCAGCATCAAGACGCGTCGGCCCGAAGCCCGCGTCTCAGCATCAAGGCGCATCGGCCCGACGCCCGCGCCTCAGCATCCAGACGTGAAGGCCCGAAGCCCGCGTCTCAAGGCGCGTTTGGCTCGACGCCCGCGTCTCAAACTTCAAGGCGCGTTTGGCCCAACGCCCGCGTCTCAGTTGCAACGGCCCTGATTGCGGGGCCAGTCACCGCGCATGTAGCGGGTAGTGGCCCCTCATTCGGGAGCGTTTTCAGGAGGCACCTTCACCCCCTGAGACCCCTATAAATAGCCTTGTTTGCTATGAAGAGGGGATCGAAGCTTGGGAGAAGATTGGAGTTTTGAAGAGAGAGAGCTTTGAGATAAGGCATCATCAAATCGATCGAATCCAGGCAGGAGGATCATCAAGAGAGAAGCACGACTCTTCAGCGAGCTTACTGAGTACTAGCCGCTCTTCGCCTACCTCCTCTTTGAGAGTTTTGGTAGACGGAGCTGAGTTACTCTTTCTACCGACCAAAGAGAAGACCCCCGACGGTCCAGGACGGTCATCTGGTCAACGGAGAACAAGATTCACTCTCCATCGCCACACGAAGAACCCAGCCTTAAACAAAGGGAAGATTCAGACATCCTCCCTCCCTTGTAACTGGAAAAGAGGGAAGAGTAGTTCTTTTGGTTGTAATCGTTTCGCTTGAATCAAGGAAATCTTTTACAGCTAAAACCACTTTCTCCGACCACCAAATTTTTCGGCCCCGTACAAGAGATGGCGACACCGCTGGGGACTACCTTCGTTACTGACGAGCGCACCGTGGTGCAAGATGACGTTCTCCGTAAGGGAAAATGGTCGAATCCCTCGTCGTCGAGTTCGACCAGGCGAAGTATGAAGAGTTCCTCTCTTCTGGCTCCAAGAGCCCAAAGACCCGCGTCTGCCGCAGGGTCTCAAGTGGACAGCCCCCTGAAGCCCAATCTGAGGCTCTGTCGGGTGCTCCTGCTGCCCACTGTGCCAAGTTTGGTTCACGCGCCGACGCCTCCCAGATGGCCCGCGTAACCTCAGACTCCTCTGCTGCGATCAACCGCGTCGCGCAGAACACACGCGCCAACGCCTCTCTGAAGGCCCGCGTGGTCCCCGGCACATCTACTGGTGCGATCGACCGTGTCGCACAGAACGCCCGCGTCAGCGTCTCTCAGGAGACCCGCGTGGCAAACACCCCTGGTTCTACAAACCAGGAAGTTGTTGGCTTCTCTCTTCCTCCACGGCGCAATCGGAATGCCGAGCGTCGACAGAGAAGACGCGCGCGTCAACACTCGGTCGGAACCGTTGGTTTTCTGACTGGGGTTGAACGCAGCGTACGATCCGATGCCTTGCCCGCACCTCGTCCAGTGCGAGAGGTCCGTGTTTGGCGACCCAAACGCGAGACTCCCCAAGTTGAGCCTTTTGAAGACCAACTTGCCAAACGCCAAAGCGAAGCTTCTGCGTCTTGTCAAACGCAGGAAGCACGCGCCCATAGGCGTGGGGCCCAGCAGCCCACTCTCTCCCAAGTCTCTCTGCTCTGACGCAGCAGACAGCAACGCGAAAGTCGCGTCTCATATCAACAGAGACGCCAGACGCGCGTGACGCAGCCGCGACGCAACAGCCGCGTTTCTGAAACCTGTGTCCAGGCTGAACAGCACATGACTGTCTCCCGTCGTCGACGTTGCGAGACCAGTCTCTTTAATCCCCCTCCCACAGATTTGAGGGATTATTTGACAAGGAAAAGGAGTGCCAATCAGACCACTTCTCCATGCTGCTGTCAACAGCTCATCCAGATGCTCTCTGGATGCCATTGCGAGTCAGGCGTGCACCAGCCATCTTTAATTAGACAGCTGACCCTGATTTCCCCGTCGGCCAAGAGAAGACGCTCCCACAGGAGGAGAACCTTCTCAGATGTTGAATACCCGGAGCTTACTGCAAACATGACTAGCAGAAGCAAGGGAAAACAACTAATGGTCAACTCAGAGGAATCTGACTCTGAACCGGAGGGGGTGTATCAACACACTCGCACCCGGACAGGGGCCATTCCCCCAATTGACTATAATGCCTTAGCCCGCGGCATTAGAATGGGTGGTTCTCACTCCGCTATAGTGGAGTCGCAGGCTTCAAACTCTTCCGTCGAGAAGGAGGCTTCCGCCTGCATGGCCGACACTCCTGAGGAGATGACCAGGCGTTTAGAACAGACGCAGAAGCACCAGATGGATATAATCACCTCTCAACAGAGATCCATTGACTCCCTCAAGCATATGCTTGAGAAATTGCTTGAAGAAAGAGCGAGATCTCCTCCTAGACGACCGAAGGGGAAAGGGAGAAAGGGAGGAAGCCCACCCTCCGAATCTTCTGACGAGACACGACGATCTACCTCGGATGTGTCCAAACCCTCGTCGCAGGCAAGAAGCGACCAGACCCCGGGAAAGGCTCATGCTAAAAGAATGAGTCAACTGGAGAAGCGCCTCGAGGCCCTTACCAACCGTAAAGGCCTCCAAGAAGCTGGAGTAGTCCGGCCCTATCCGGCCGAGTGGGACTTAGTCCCGTACCCTCCTAAGTTCAAGGCTCCAACTCTTCAAGCATTCGACGGGAAGGGGTCACCCAACCAGCACATCTACTACTTCAAATCCCAGACCGGGAATGTGGTAGACAACGATGTCATCCTGGCGCGACTGTTCATCGGCACCCTGAAAGGGTTGGCCTTTGAATGGTTCATGAAGCTCCCGGAAGGTTCCATCAAAAACTGGGGCGACTTGGAGAAGCTGTTTCTAACACGCTTCTTCGAAGATGATTCGGAGGTCACAATGCCTACCCTTTTAGCTACAAAACAGCGAAAGGGAGAGTCCGTCAAGTCTTTCGTAGAAAGATTTCGGAACATGGCACTCCGATGTCCAAGCGGCATGACCCAGGCCACCCTGGTGGAAACATGTCGCCATAATCTCCAAACCTCACTCCTTGCTCAAATAGGAGTTGCTGAAAGCCGCACCTGGAAACAATTAGTCCAGCAAGGTGAACAGGCTGAGGAGATTGTCGCCCGCGTCAGAGCGGAAGAAGGCAAGCCCAGGCCAGAGAGGTCGACAAGGCGTGCACCAGACACCTCCCTCCAGACGAAGCGGAAGGATAATTTGGCGACGGAGACCAAATCTCCCACCAAACCTCAAACAGGCAGGGCAAGTGGCTCTTCAAGCCAGCCACGCCCCAACAAGCAGTATTCCTTCAAGGAGGAACACGTCGATTCGCTCTTCAAGCTACTCAACAAGAGCAATCGACTGAAGCTCCCTGAAATTAGGCGCCCGGAGGAAGTCGGCAAGACCGACAATCCCACCTACTGCTTATACCACAGGATGCTCGGTCATCCTACCAAAAGCTGCTACGTCTTTAAGGACATCCTTCAAGCTCTGATTGACGCGGAGGTATTAAAACTCCGACCGGAGCAGAAGAAGATGACGGCCAACATGACGTCGATTCTCCAGTTTGGGACACGACCCCCGACACCCGTGGGGGTGATCTCTGTCCCGAAAGGTGAACTGAGGGTGGTCAACACAGACCCTCATCAGCAGCAGGAGAAAGGCTTGGTACCCGTCTCTACACCTCGAGGGGAAATCATGTGGGTCCACCCTGACCTCGTCGACGAGCAACAATGGACGATTGTGACCAACAGGAAGTCCAAAGGCAAAGGGAAGACTTCATCTTGCCATGTGATATGCGCCTCCTCTCGAGAAGCGGACACTGATGTTCCCTCGCTGACTGACTCAGAAGAGGAAACAATAGTCCTGGCCGCAGAGCCCAGCCAACCTACGGCGGGGACCCGTTCAGGACAGGCATACTTGAAGCAGTACGGCGAGACAGCAGCGGCTTCTCCGCAACCAGCCGTGGAACCAGCCAAGCCCTCCTCTAAACAGCCTGGGGAGAAGCAGAAAGAAACTCGGTTTTCTCGAGTTCTTGCGAAAGGTGTAACGGAAGGATCCTCGACACCTTACAGTTTTGATGTCTTGGCTCAATTAGCCAACATCCCGGCACGCATTACCTTGTATGAGCTCCTGAGGCTATCAAAGTCAACCAGGGAGGCTCTACAAGAAGCTTTGGCCAATGCTGAGGTCTTCATGACTCGTGTGCCAAGGGAGGAAGATGTAGAGGATTGCCTCCACGCCTCCCCAAATGCTCCCTGCATCACCTTCACAACAGATGACATGCAGGTTAAAGGGAAGCATGACCGACCCCTATACTTCACAGGGTATATTGGGTCATCCGAGGTGAACCGCATCCAGGTGACCCAGGGTCCGCGCTGAGTATCATACCTCGCCGGGTTATGCAATTTCTAGGCATTCCTACCCATCGTCTGAGCCCTACCCAGACGACTATTTACGGGTTCAATGCCAACAGCTCCCGCCCGATGGGGAAGATCAAGCTCAAATGCCAGATCGGGAGCCTCAAGTCGGAAGTGACGTGTTACGTTATTGACGCGGACACCTCCTACAACCTGTTGCTGGGACGACCATGGATTCACCGCAATTCCATCGTTCCCTCTACTCTCCACCAAGTCATGAAATACATTGACGAGAGTGGACAGGTCCGAACGTTGATTGCCGAAAGGCATCCGTTTAAAGGGGTTGAAAATTATTTCACGGACTCCCTCTTATATCAGGATCCGGAGGAGACTAATGAAACCCCACAACCAGAGGAGCCAGACTCTGGTAATGAAGCTGACATTGAGCCTGAGAAAGAAGAGTGCCTGTGGGAGTTGGAGCCCATTGTAAAGAGCACTAATAAGCTCGATGTTGATACCACCGACGATGCGGGTGGTTGGTACATTAATGAAGATTTAGACTTTGCGTATTTTCCTGTGTATGTTTCCGATTCAATACCGTCGGATACCACTACCGACGTGGACGATGACCTCTGGTCGGCAATAGATGCTTTGACATCTTTGCATGTACCAGTGAAATCATCCTTCGGGACATACCAAGATAATGGTGACGCGCAAGAGTCTGTATTCATGGTTCCAGCCAGACGAAAAAGCCAAAGACCAATACTTTTTGGGCGAATCGCGTCTGAACCAATGCCCCACGAAGAATCGGAAGGTGAGGATGAATCCCCTCAGTTCGATCATTATGAACCGAGAACGCTCAAGATGATGAAGCGCATGGGGTATGATCTAACCAACAGGCCAGGATTGAACTTCGGAAAAGGAAGAAGAACACTGCTTCGATCCTTTGTACCGAAGGGAAAAACCCCTGATTACTATCATCAGACGCGCCGGGGGTTGGGCTATATATCAACTCCAGTGCCATCAGCATCTGATTCGGAGAGACTGTCAAGTCATGACTGCTCATCAGACACGTCGTCATGGGAATCAGATGTCAGTGTCGGCAACATCTTCAAAGGGCTTTCAGTAAACATGGTTTCGACAAGCCATCTGGAGGATGAAGATGAAGAAATGATCCAATCCGATACAGATCCTTGGATCAAACATTTGAATGCTCTTTGGGACATCCGCTTTGAACAGCGTGAGCCACCCACAGAAGACGAGGTTGTTCAAGTCAACCTAGGAGATGAAGACAATCCTAAACCCATCTTCATAAGTGACGGCCTGTCGCCTCCAGAGAAGAAGGATTTAATATCTCTTGTACAAGAGTATATAGATGTCTTCGCCTGGAATTATGAGGACATGCCTGGACTTGATCCTCAAGTGGCTATGCATCGCCTCAACATCAATCCGGACATGAAGCCTGTTAAACAACAGCAGCGACGGTTCCGTCCAGAGATAATGGAGGCAATCCAATCAGAAGTCAGGAAGCTTATTGACTCGGCTTTATCAGGGAGGAACAGCATCCCGACTGGGTAGCCAACATCGTCCCCGTCGCCAAGAAGAACGGGAAGATCCGGATCTGCATCGACTTCCGTGATCTAAACGAGGCCTGCCCCAAAGACGAATTCCCATTGCCAATCACAGATGTCATGATTGACAATACTTGTGGATTCGAGCGAATGTCCTTTATGGACGGGTTCTCAGGATATAATCAAATCAAGATGTATCCCGATGACGAAAAGCACACCTCCTTCAGGACACCTCTAGGGGTATATTGCTACACCGTCATGCCCTTCGGTCTGAAAAATGCGGGGGCAACCTACCAAAGGGCCATGAATGCCATTTTCCATCGGCAGATACGCAAAACGGTGGAATGTTATGTCGACGACATCGCGGTGAAAAGCCGCACTAAAGGTGATCACATAGCAGACCTGAGGGTGATCTTCGACATCATGCGGGCTCATCAATTGAAGATGAACCCCACCAAGTCCTTCCTGGGGGTAGCCAGTGGCAAATTCCTAGGGTTTGTTGTGACTTCCACAGGAATCCATTTGGATCCGGAGAAAGTCCGTGCTATCCAAGAGATGCAACCCCCCAGAAGCCTCAAGGAGCTCAGAGGATTACAAGGACGATTGGCATACATCCGCAGATTCATTTCAAATCTCTCCGGGAGATGCCAACCCTTCGCTAAGCTGATGAAGAAGGGCGTTTCGTTCATTTGGGACGACGCTTGCCAGCAAGCATTTGAGGAGATCAAGCACTACCTCACCCAACCACCAGTCCTGGCAGCTCCGGTATCCGGAAAGCCTTTCCTGGTGTACGTCCGATCAATGGATCATTCTTTGGGAGCTCTACTAGCTCAGAATGATGACCAGGGGCGAGAACAAGCAATCTACTACCTAAGTAGAACGATGATCGGAGCCGAACATCGGTATAACCCGATCGAGAAGGAATGTTTGGCACTGGTGTTCGCCATTCAGAAAATGCGACACTATCTGGTGGGCCAAACCATAAATGTCATATCCAAAGTCAACCCCCTGAGGTTACTTATGACAAAGCCTTCTTCACTAAATGGCCGGCTGGCAAAATGGGCCATATTGCTATCACAATATGAGATGCATTTTCTGCCACAAAAGTCTATTAAGGGACAAGCGGTGGCGGACTTCTTAGCCGAACACCCAGATCCCAGGGCAGCCAAACTCTACGAGGATCTCCCAGATGAGGTCGCCGAAGTCTGCCTAGCTCAGACGTCGTTCGAAAGTCAAGTATGGCAACTTTTCTTCGACGGTGCATCAAGGGCAAGCTCGAAGGGACACACAGTAGCGGGGGTAGGAGTGGTACTCGTCTCCCCACAAAATTACGTGATTCCCCGAGCTATCTCGTTAACCGAGCCCTGTTCCAACAATGTGGCGGAATACAACGCTCTTTTGATTGGGATGCAATTCGCCGATGAGATTGGCGTTAAAAATCTCGAGGCGTACGGTGACTCCAAACTCATCGTCAGCCAGGTTCGCGGAGAGTATGAGGTCAGGCATGAAGATCTAGTACCCTACTACAACGCGACAATCTACATGGCCGAGAGGTTTTCAAACTTCTACATCGACCATGTACCGCGCAAGCAAAATGCGCATGCAGATGCACTTGCATCCCTTGCTGCCTCCTTAGCTCTTCCAGCTGGAGCAATGGAGAAGGTATTCGTCTATAGCCACGACCTATACTGCCCAAAAAGTCCCCTCGGAGACTACCAGAGGTCAACGGGAGATCGTCGCGGTAAGGAAACACTTGAAGTGTCGACCGATCCAGAGCTTAAAGACTGGCGATTCCCCTACATTGATTTTGTCTTATACGGCATCTTGCCCGAAGACACCAGGGAGGCGGCTGCCATCCGAAGGAAAGCCTCCAAATTCTACTACAATGCGATTTCGCGAACATTGTATCGTAGATCGCATGATGGGATCCTGCTCCGGTGCCTCTCATCAAAAGAAGCCCACGAAGTGTTGAAAGAAGCCCACGATGGTACGTGTGGAGCTCATCAACCTGGCCCGAAGCTGGCAAACCGACTCCAAAGATTGGGTTACTACTGGCCCAAGATGGTTGCCGATACTGTTGCCTATGCCAAAAGATGTCACGCCTGTCAAATACATGGCGATTTCATCCATCAAGCACCAGGATACCTCCACTCTACGACCTCTACCTGGCCGTTCGAAATGTGGGGGATGGACGTGGTTGGTCCTATCAGCCCACCATCATCAAAGGGACATCGGTTCATCCTAGCGATAACCGATTACTTCTCAAAGTGGGCCGAAGCTATCCCTTTGAAAGAGGTGAAATCTTCTAACGTGATCAAGTTCGTGAAACATCACGTTATTTACCGCTTCGGTGTGCCTCGGCGGATTGTCCATGACAATGGACCCCAGTTCATCAGCCAGGCTTTTCAGAGATTCTGCGCCAAGTTCAGAATCCAGAGTGTGTCATCAACGGCATACTATCCGCCCGCTAACGGCCTCGCAGAAGCTTTCAATAAGACTATTGGCAAGCTTCTCAAGAAATTCGTCTCGAAAAGTCAACGAGACTGGGACGATAAGTTGGGCGAATGCTTATGGGCCTATCGCACGACTGTGCGAACCCCAACTAAAGCCACGCCATTTTCTTGGTGTACGGATGCGAAGCGTCCTTCCACTGGAAATCCAAATTCCATCTCTTCGCGTCGCCTTGACAGCGGAAATGACAACAGAGGAGAAGCATCGACAGCGACTCCAAGAATTGGAAGCCTTGGATGACAAGCGTCTGCAGGCCCAACAACAAATCGAGCTTTATCAAGCTCGTATCACCAGAGCCTTCAACAAGAAAGTCAAATCGCGAACTTTCAGGAAAGGCGACCTCGTCTTAGCCGTCCGAAGACCCATGGTCATGACACACAAGACGAAAGGAAAATTCCAACCCAAATGGGAAGGACCGTTTGTAGTAGAGTCAGTCTACTCAAATGGATCGTATCGCCTCATAACCTCAAATGGCGATACACTCATGATGCCTATCAATGGCAAATTCCTGAAGAAATACTATCCCTAGATGGCATTCTTCCACCGATCAAGTTAAAAATACACCTCTGATCAAAAACATCCAGCGCCTCCGATGGCTAAGGATAGAGGAAAATGTTGGCTTTTAAGTCCAACATAAGTTTTCGACAACTCATCATGCTGAGGGGAATAGCATGGCTAGCCCAACTCAAACGGTAGTTGGTAAAGGCATGACAAACCCGTTGACAGCTGAGGATTTGCTAAAAATCCTAAGGGACACGTTCCCATTTAATCCGACGCCTCCGACGGCTAAGGATAGAAGAAAATGTTGGCTTTTAAGTCCAACATAAGTCTTCGACAACTCATCATGCTGAGGGGAATAGCATGGCTAGCCCAACTCAAACGGTAGTTGGTAAAGGCATCTCAAATCCGTTGATAGCTGAGGGTTTGCTAAAAATCCTAAGTGGACTTGATTCCACTCTTCCCTCCAAAAATCCCTTACCAATTCTCATCCATAGAATGGTAGGACCACAAAATGCAATCATTACCATGTTAACACTATACCTCTGGTAATGAATACTCTTTGTCGAGTACAAACCTGGCTTGTTAACTCTGCATAGAGTAACAAACTCTCAAATTTGCCAAGTTAACACTATACCTCTGGCACCTCAATTTCACTTGTCAATTCTCATCAATAGAATGACAGGTCCTCAAATTGCTCCTATCGCAAGCAAATTCTTGTCAAGTTAATATCACACCTCTGACAAAACTACTGTTTAAAGTTAACATTACACCTCTAAGCGGTACATCGAGTGCCTGTCAAGTTAATATCACACCTCTGATAGTCACCTTTCTTCAGACTTCCATATCGAAGCTGAAATGGACGATGCCAAGTTAACACTACACTTCTAGCATCCGAGTCATTGCTAAGTTCAACAATATACCTATGGCTATGACCTTTCCTCGACTTCTTTAAGCCGAGACGACTAATGCCAAAGTTCAACATTACACCTCTAGCATTACTATCACTGTTAAGTTAAACATCACACCTATGACAGTGACACCCTCAGTTTTCCCAAATAAAACTGAGATGCTGATGAGTTAGGTTAATATCACACCTCTAACTCACATCCTTGTCAAGTTAACATTACACTTCTGACAAGACTACTTCTAAACCGTTAAGTTAATATCACACCTCTAACGGTAAAAATTCTACTAGATCCCCCACGAGTCTAGTTTCATTTGATATTCTCCCCAACCGAGTATCAAATTCATTTTGGAGGCAGTGTTGGTTAACATTACACCAATAAACAATGCTTCCATCAAAATCCCAGCTGATCTTAAATCAAGTTAATCCCAAATCCTTGATAAAAGTTCACCTTCTCTGGGGGTACGCACTCCACCTGTCACTTTCTTTTATAAAGTGGCAGGTCCACCAAATCATTCTTTTGCTTCTAAAACAAAACGTTCAAGACAACAGAAAGGGCAAAAAGAAAAGTGTCACTTTTATTCATATCCAAACACATGAAGTGATACAAAACGCTCTCTTATACAATAAGAT
This sequence comes from Agave tequilana, assembly GCA_038442645.1. Taxonomy (NCBI): domain Eukaryota; kingdom Viridiplantae; phylum Streptophyta; class Magnoliopsida; order Asparagales; family Asparagaceae; genus Agave; species Agave tequilana. The sequence goes on along the minus strand of JAVJIF010029637.1, from coordinate 44,833 downwards.
TGAGTGTTACAATTAAGGAGTACAAAGAAGTCCCTCTCTCTCTCTGAGGCCGTACTCACTCCTTGAAACTGCATCTGATCCCAGGTGCACAATTGGAACCGGTTGCACTTTGATGCATGACGCCAACTTCGAAAGCGCCCTAGCTGACCAAGCCAAGAGCAATGGTGTTCTTGAGGTCCGGTGGCAACAGAAGGTCCTGCAACCCTTCGTTCAGGCGCGCCTCTTTCCCTAGTAGACCATCCAACAAACATGGAGTCACTCTTGGGGTGAGAGCGGAAGTTTCGGAGTCATCACAAAGGATGCCACCCTCCACTCGGTCCAGCGGCAGCAGAGAGTCCTGCATTCATCACCATCCCTTTCCCCAGCAGGCCATCCAACGGACTGTCCTTGATGTCACTTCTGGGGTAGGGAGAGGAAGAGGATCCCTCCGCCACCGCAACCGCCGGACCACCCTCGCCGATACTCAGCCTATCCGTCTCTTGCACCAGATCTGAAGAGACCTTGGCGAGGGTCGGGTCCTCGTCAGAGATGTAATATACTCTCTTATAGGTGACGAGGACCATAATATATTCTCTCATAGGTGAACGTTGAACGAGTTCGCCGACCGAAGTATTCTTCCAAGAGCCCAGCAAACCTGCAAGGAACAAAAAGAGAGAATAAGAACAATCTGCAACTTAGTGTAAACAGAGAAAAACTAAGTCAGCAGAGGCGAACGCGGGAATGATCCGCGCAATCAGCCAAACGCGGGAATGATCCATGCAGTCTGCCAAGACGCAGGAATGACACGCGCAGCAAGCCAAACTGTTGCGTCAGCAGAGACAAACGCGAATCAAAACGCGGTCCCATTCTGCGCCTAGGTCAAAGAGCACAAACGCCGAAAAGGCACAGACGCCGAAAATTGCCATCTCCATGAACAGGAGTTGCAAGGTGCGGGTCTGAAACCTTTTTTGGAATTTGTCCAAGGCATTGACCATGAAATGCGCTAAGGCATAAGCCATAAAACGCGCCAACGCCAAGTGCCAAAGATTCCTGCATGCGCGTCCGGAGAAGTTCAGGTCTATGGTACAAATTCCAGAAGGAGTGCACCAATGCAGACTTCATGAGGGGGTCCAGATGACATGAAGCCAAGGTACAGGCCATGGTAAATCTAAATTGTCATGGTGAAACGAACGGCATACCCGTGGAGACCTCTATCAAGAGTTGTAATCTCTGCACCAGGACGCAAACGCGGTCACAAGGCAAAGAGTTGTTTTCTCCTAAAGAGACCAAACAGGAGCTTAAAAGCCCTGGGTCATCTTCAGAGCCTTCCTCATCCATGGAGACAATTCGCTGAGGAAGATGAAGCTTCTCAAAGCACTCACTCTTTCAAAAAACAAAATAGTCCAAAGGCAGGATTGAAGGGAGAAGGGGCGCCATATTTATAGGCAACTCCTGATAATAGCGATTAATGGCCCCGTAATCTGAACCGCCGGCATTAATAACTGCACAACTGCCAAGATCCAATAAGGGCCGGACGCGTGTAACGCTGCTTCGAGAACCGCCGCTGGCGCTGATCTCCAACCGCCCGCACTGATTTCTCGTTTAAGAGAATCAATACTCAAGCCCAATCAGCAGCCGACGCGTGGACAACTGCTTCGGGAAACAAAGCGGAAAATCCGCATCGGATATTTAAAGATCACACCAAATCCCTATGACAGGCTGTATGTAACGCCTGGGAGTTTACACTCAGACGCGGATTGAAGAACTATCCACACATCCGCGTCCCAGAAAGATGCCCGCGCGAGTCAAATCGCGTCCCCTCAGAGAGCACTTAATCCATTTTGAATTAAGGGAAAGGCACAAGGCTGCGTCTCCCGCGTCTGCCCGATCCGCGCAAGACAGATTTGCGTTATTCAGAGCTGCGTCTCACCTTGTGATTGACGCTGCGTCTCAGGGACTGACAGCCGCGTCTTACTTTACGGATCAATGCCGCGTCTCATCTTTTGATTGACGCCGCATCTCATCAAGAAGACCGCGTTCCGATTTGTGATTGACGCCGCGTCTCATCAAAAGGACTTAGTAGAATCTAAGTTCTTATGAAATGATGACCGCGTCTCACTTTATGATTGACGCTGCGTCTCAGTAAAAGGACTTAGTGAAATCTAAGTTCCGGTAGACTGATGACCGCGTCTCACCCTGTGGGATTAATGCCGCGTCTCGCCAAGACCGCGTCTCATTAAAAGAACTTAGCCCTACCTAAGTTCAGTAATCACAACTAGTGATCTCTTGGACTCATCCACAACAGGACAAAGAAATTGGGACAAAAGCTCTAAAGAAAACTTCTATTATATCAAGAAATGATTATCAAGAAATGATAGAAGTGGATACAAACACTCTTAATAAATAGAGTGTCCCTTCTCTTTACAAAAAAAAAAAGAAGAAGAAGAAAAGAAGGCTAAATGTCCTGGTTCACCAAGGAACGAATTTGTTCCCTAAGGCGGTGAATCTCATGCTGGCGCGTCCTCTCAGCCTCCATGATAGCCCGGTCCCGCAGCTCCGTCTCAGATAAGAAACTTCTGGCAGCCAGCTGCATCCGCAGAGATTCCACCCTGGAAGATTGCAGGGATAGACTCTCTTCAGCACGCGCCGTAGCAGCCCGTTGCTCCTCAAGCTCCTTTTTGAGGGAAACAAGTTTCTCCTCATTTAGCGCAAGAACAGCTTCCGCCTTGGCGATAATGTCCCGAGTTCTGAGGATGACCTGCTCCGTGCTCTGCACACTGAGCTCAGATTCCCTCGAATCTCCGGCTAATTTTTGAAATTCAGCCTTGGAATATTCAAGGTCACGGACCTCGGCAGTGATCTGCGCCTCCGCCTCCTGTCGCTCCCGTTCCTGAGCAGCTAGGAGCCTAGTCAGGATGGCCTGGGCCTCACTGGAAGAACCAGCATCTTCCAAAGATTCCAGCTCCCGCAGGTTATCTCCAAGTTGCTCTACCACCTGCAGGCATGCTCTGGCAAGTGAAGGGCCTCCCGCCAATTCGACGCTCACGGCCATATTTTCAAGAAGCCTCTGGGCGAACTGGAAGGTGCTGTGTCCACGGAAGATGAGATCAATATATGATCCCATCGAGGTGAAGAATTGTTGCACCATCTGACGTGCCAGCTCCCCCATGTCTTCACCACCTAAGAAGCTTCCCGACCCTTTTTCTGTCACGGGATAAGGGATATAGGGCGGGTCTTCTCGCACGAGAGCCGTGCCGGCCGTCGATGTGGCAAGAGCAAGACTACCCACTGGCGCTTCCTGGAGCGCCGCCTCTGCAGGAGCCTCCACGACCAAGGAAGGAGTTGTAAGCACAACCTCTTCAGAAACTTCCACCGAGGATTGAGCTGTGTGGCCTTCTGGAAGGGTGCCGATCGTCAGACTCCCCACCTGAGCCCCCTCAGTCAAAGCTGCCTTACTAGGTTCGAGGTCCAGAGGCGTCGAGTCCTGTAGAATGGGAGTCTCCCCAGCTTCAGCAGTAGCCTTCTCCACCGGCGGAGTGAGAGCCTCCTCAGCCTCAATGGTTGTTTCCCCTCCTGGCAAAGGGGAAGGCTCCCCAACTTCAACAGCTGCCCCCACTGAGGTTGTCTCGGCAACCGAAGCCTCAACTCCCTCGGGCTGAGCCCCGGTACCTCCAGCTGACCCTGCAGTACAAAAGAAGAATGTTAGAACATCCTCTTCAACATGAAAAAAGAGAATTAAACAGAAGGAGAAAAGAATACCGTCAGTGGGAGCAATTGTCGCCAGTGACGATGGCGCCATCGAGGGCTCACCCTCATGTTGTTCCTCCTCCGAGACGTCAAAGAATCCGCCCTGATCAGGAAGAGCGGGTTCATCGCCATAGTCGACTTTATCTTCAAAGTCACTTTCTCCCGATGACGAAGAAGACGATAGCGCCACACGAGGAAGCTCCGCAACAGGAGCCTTACCCCCAATCACCCCAGTGGTAGGACTAGGGTCAACTGCCCGAGGATTGGAAATAAAGACGCTAGGAGACCCCGGCTGCTGTACCTCGTCTCTCCCTTCATGAGCAGGAGGAAATTCGGGCTGAGTTGAGATTCCTGGAATCTCGACATCCTCTTCGCCCATTATGTCAATCTCCGGTGACTCAGCATCACCAGCAATAAGGGGGCGCTCAACAAGCTCCCCTTCCTCCACGGTCTCGCTGCGTGACCTAGAAGCACGGACCAAGCTTGGAAAATCTTCATCTTCCAGCGGTTCCTCAACTCTAACAGGGACACCTTCAGGAGGAACCTCAACTCCAGCAGAGATAGCTCTGGATTGAGAGACTTCAGCCGTTAAGTCCCTCCGAGTCTTCTTTGGGGCAGGCTCAACTACAGAAGCAGAGCGTCGACGACGCTTCCTCGCCAATTGCTTCGACCTCCTTGCCGGTCGCGGCTCCACTCTCATTGCTGGTGGCTCCGTGATTGGTATCCAATATTGCATATTTTACATCATAATCCCCATGCATATTACAAATAAATATGTGATTTTTACTCCTCTTCTCTACTTATTTGCAGGTACATACTTAAAGGAGAGTTAGCCAATTAATTACCTTAATTAGCAATAATTAAGGTGATTAATTAAAAGATAAAGGATAAAGCCAAATCTCAATCCAGATCTAGAGAGATCCGCGCAACAAACAGAGAATCCAAGTGGTCCACGTGGATAACCACTTCCCAACTGATCTCCACCAGAAAGATCCGATCCAACGGCCACGAGATTGCCGCGATCCCGCGGCATGGGCGCGGCAATCTGGTGGCTGTTGGTCCCCGGATTTTGTGGCAACAAACTACTCTCCAGAAGCTTCTCCAATCTGCTATAAATAGTGCACCTTCACCTGCGAGAAAAAACGGATCAGAGAAGAGAGAGAGATTAGTGAATAGATTGTAATTTTGTTAGGTTTTGTTTAGGATTTTTAGTTCTCTCTAGGATCTTCTCCTCCCTAGATTTCATTGCAAGAGAGATTTGTATGAGAGAGAGAGCTTGTATCAACAAGGAGTGACAACTTGGAGCTATACAAGGATTGATCCATTCTCTACATATCTACTTGAGCTTGATTCTAGTTTGTCTTCTTCACTTGCTTTTATTTTGCTTTGTTACTTGCTTTGTTAATTTCTAGCAATTCAATCATGCTTTGCTTTGCTTTTGTAATGTCTAGTAGCTAATTTCTTGTTCCATGTACTAGCTAACCACTACTCTTGCTAACTCCTAACTCATGGGTGATTGCTTTACTTCATCTTGCAATTTGTATGATCTTCTCTTCTCCGATGGGTTTTGTTTCATTTCTTGGCAAGAATCTTGTTGTAATTCTCCATATGATTCATGTGTGCCTCATGTAGAGCCTAGTCTTTGAACTAGTGCCTTGATGGAACATGGAGATGGAGCACCAATATGCTAATTGATGTACAACTTCACTACTTCCATTAGTGAAAGTTGTATGTTCTTCATTTGCATCCCTTGAGTGTATCTCTTGTGATTCCATTAGTGAAAGTCTATCTTGTAGGCCGATGACCATCTATGGAGGCTACAAGACAAGTCCAAGAATGAATCCCCATCATCTTAGTGGGAAAGTAATTAGATCACAAGCAAGACAAATACATGCCGATGAATCAACATGAGGCACGCATCACTATCACGGAGTTTAGTTAGTTTAGCAAGGTAGTTAAGGTTAGCTAGTCATGGATTTCTTGCATTCAAAGTTTTCTTGATTTTACTTTCTTTTTAGTTGTTAGTTCAAATCCATCTCAATCTTGATTTCTCCCGATTTCCACCATGAACATAGCCACTAATTCTTTTATTTGTTTTTCTTTTGATTCTTTATTCTTGTAAACAAAGAAGAGTTCTCGTTTTATCTTCTCACGTGTATCGTAACGTTTCTACACTAGCTCTCCCTGAGATCCGACTCGGTATAGCCCTAGGCTATAGCGGAGACAAGAAAGGGTACATCAATCACATTCTATACATATAATAAGTGCGCCCTTTCCCGTCCTAATCAAAATTTTGGCGCCGTTGCCGGGGAGAGCGACGGTATTTTTAAAAAGTGAGAAACTAAACGATATATCTTCTCTGTTGCAGGTACAGGTTGAAGATTCAGAAATATTTGCACAGCAGAATCATATAAGTGGACCTGGGCCTCTGCTCAAGAAAGCAGAGCCCAGGATCCCTCTATTGTGCCGCGGATCCACAAGAATTGCCGTGGGAACGCGGCACTCTAGAGTTCACTACTTACAAACTTTTTGCAGGGGCTTCTGCTTTGCAAGTTACATCTGCATATATACTTCATTTCCTGTATTTTTCACCTTGGACCTGCTTAATTAAAAAAAACAGTAAAAAGTTGGTTGTAATTGATAATAATTGTTAGACATTTGCATTTTAGGCACGTGTCTTTCAATTACTTTAAATTTACTGTTGAAGAGTGCGTGGGACAAGGTACGTGATTCATTGCATATAGACTAAGACTCACTCTTTGTTTGATTTTTCTTACTTGGAGTGAACCTTGTTTGTTTCTATATCGTACACTTGCACAATTAATTCTAAGGGCAATTCCTGTAAATAACATAAGGTGGGGGAGGTCATTACCCTTTCCTTAGCCCGGAAATCATTTTCCCCACGTACTCACAATCCTAAGCTTGTAAATAAAATTTGATAGACGTTGGCCCTAGGGACATCCGGACTCACTTAGGAGATTATCCTAAGGGGGAAAAGTGTTGGAAATTGACTTCTGTAAAATCGGTGCCTAGGAAAGGGGTTAAGGGCCGAAAGCCCGAAGGTTGTTGGTTACTTAATTAAGGAACGTCTTCGGACGGAAAACCTCCCAACGACTTTACCCTTCCCTGGCTGATTTGCTTATAGTCAAGGTCTACACTAAACCTCCTGTGGACAGTCTATTTAGGAGTCATCTAGGACCAGAAACTCTAGACAAGCTTGGATTGATTTTTTTCTTTTGTTGTTTGTTATTTTTCTTTTTCGCTGGTGTGATCGGTGTACGTTGTTTGTGATTGTATATACGACAGTGGTTTTGTGATCCTAATTCTACACTTGCACATACACAACCACTTCACATCATGACCAACAACGTCTCACTTCAAGATCGATTCTATCCGATTCGCACCTCCATTCCTTCATGCATTCTTCTCCCCGAGCCTAATGGAAACAATTTTGAGCTGAAACCACAATTCATTAGTACACTTCCCCACTTCCATGGTCTAGAGTCTGAGGACGCGTACCTCTTTATTCGTGAGTTTGAAGAGGTATGCCAAATGATGAGAATATCCCAACTTTCTGAGGATGCTGTTAGGTTACGGTTCATACCGTTTGCACTTAAGGATTTAGCTAAGAAATGGCTTTATAGTCTTCCTGTCAGTTCCATATCTTCATGGGATGATTTTGTTAAGGTCTTTCTTAGGAAATTCTATTCTATCCACAAAACAGCCCTCATGAGAAAAAACATAATGCAATTCAAGCAAGAACAAAATGAACCTTTCTGGAAATATCTTGAGCGTTTCAAAGACCTCCTTGCCCTATGTCCCCATCATGGCATAGAGAAATGGCGTCTATGCCAGATTATCTATGATGGATTAGATTACCAAACAAAAACCCTTTTGGAATCCATGTGCCAAGGGGAATTCCTGAAAAAAGATGAACATCAGGGGTGGGATCTCTTTGAACCCTAGCTGAGAAAACCATTCAGTGGGAGTCTTGTCCTGACAAATCCACTTCCACCACTTCCAGAACTGGTACACATTCCAAAGAATCCTCTATAGCTGCAGAAACCAAGATCACACAATTAATGAAGAGGATAGAGTTGCTTGAGTCAATAGGGAATTCTGTGGTCAACCAGGTCAACCCATTGCCTTTGATTAGACCAGGTTGCACCAAATGTCAAGACCTTAGCCATGTTGTTGAGGAGTGTCCATTGTATCAGCCCCCATTTCAGGAGAACATGAATGCAGCATTTACCAGACCCCCATACTCCAATACTTACAATTCAGGATGGCAGAACCATCCAAATTTTTCATGGAGTCAGTCTGGTACTGAGCATCATATGCCACCACTTCCACATCTGTACAATGCTCAGTTTCATCCATCCAGTTTCGATCAGAATTCACTGTATATTCATCCATCTCAAAGTCCACCACAGTCATATCAGGACCCACCACCATATTACCAATCACAGTTCCAATCTCCATATCCTCAACATCCACCCCAAAATAATTCTGAAATATCTGAGTTGAAACAAATGATAGAAACCTTAACAAAGAACCAGCAACAGGAGTTGAATGAAATGAAGGTCCAGATCAAGTAATTGGCTGAGAATCAAAAAGGACTGTTCTTAAGCCAGCCATTGCTAAATCCCAAAGTTGAAAATTCAGGACCCAGTCACTGTCATGCCATTCATACCCTGAGATCTGGAAAACAAGTTGACAATAAGGTTTCTAGTCCACAATCTCATCCAGTACCAAAGCAAACTCCTCATGTCCCAATGTCACCAACTTTTGACAAACCATCCTCTAGTTCAGAGCCATCCACTTCCAAGGCTAAGGGTGAAGAAAAGGTAGATGAGCATACATACAAGCCTATAGTTCCATATCCAAATAGGTTGAGAAATAATAAGTCAAATGCTCACATGGAGAAAATAAAAGAAACATTCAATAAGGTCCAAATCAATGTCCCTCTTCTTGATGCCATTCAACAAGTGCCTTCATATGCCAAATTTTTGAAGGAAATGTGCACCAAGAAGAAGAAGACCCAAGTCCCTAAAAAAGTCTTCCTTGCATCATCCATCAATGAGCTGCTCACTGGTCCAATTCCTGTTAAATACAAAGACCCAGGGAGCCCCACCATTTCATGCATCATAGGACAGACTACAATAAATAGGGCACTTCTTGATTTGGGGGCCAGTATCAATCTCCTACCTTTCTCTGTGTACCAACAATTAGGGTTAGGTGATCTTCTCCCGACCCAAATGACCATTCAATTGGCTGACCGCTCTGTTACTAAACCCAAGGGGGTAATTCAAGATGTCCTGGTCAAAGTTGGAGAATTCTTTTATCCAGTTGACTTTGTTGTCCTTGAAACAAAACCAGTATCAAATTCAAATCAAAGGGCACAAATTCCTGTCATTCTGGGTCGACCATTCCTGGCTACTGCAAATGCAATCATTAATTGCCGGAATGGATCAATGAGGTTGACTTTTGGTAACATGACACATGAACACAATGTCTTCCACACACAGCCTCACAAAACAAAAGATCAAACATTTGAGGTTAATTTCATTAGTAACAATTGTGAGGAGGAAGGTGAAGATCCAAAAGATGAGTCACAACCTTGTGATTCTCTTATCCGCGTACCCTTTCAAAAGGGGAAAGTTGATTTGGATATCTTCACTTTCAATGAGCCAACTGAGACTGTATTTGAACCTCCAATTGATATATCATTTGAAGACTTGTTTGCTGAAGAGATTATGTGCTTAGATGAGTCAACTCGGGGTAAGTTAGCTAATTGTCCACTTCCGGATGTTGACTTGAGCTTTGAAGAATTATATGGAGAGGAGTTAAAATTTCTAAACACTGGAAGTGATGAGATTCTGAGTGAGAGTGGTGATAAGGACTTTGTTTATGAACGATGTGGTGGAAAGAGTATGAATGAAAATAACAACAAATTGAAACTGGAATCACCTAGGGTAAGAACAATTCAGACCGTTTCCCAATGGAATTCAAGAAAGAGAACACATTGGAACGATGGGAAACGGACCAGAGGGAAGCGACCAAAAACCCAGGTGAGAGTTACATTTGTATATTCCTTGTAAATAATTTTTCCTACCTCTTACCTGTTTCATGCATACATTTACCATAATGCATTGAGGACAATGCATGAAATAAGTGTGGGGGAGGGTTTACTAACATAGGATTTTCTTTTCTTTATAGGATTTTTATTTTTTAGGACTTTTATTTTTTTTTAGGTCTTTTATTTTTAGATTTTATCTTTTTTCTATTTTTAGATTTTATCTTTTTTCTAGATTTTCCATTTTCTTTTTAGACTTTGCTTTTCTTTTAGAAAAATATAAATAAAAAAAAAGAAACAAAAATAAAAACTTTTTGAAATAATAAACAAAGTTTGCTCTATTTTTAAGAAAATTAAGATGTATCTTAGAGATTAAGAAAGCCTTAATTATGACATCTTAAACCTAGTTGAAGTAATAGATCTTGTTTTAGACTATAGGATAAGTAAGTAAAATTGGTGAGATATTTTTATCTTGAATTTTTACCTTAGATAAATATGCACTTTACACTTACACATTTCTTGGGATGGAGACAAAGACCAAAAATGCCATATAAATAAAAAATAAAAAAAAAGAAAAAATATATATATAAATAAAAGATCACTTATTAAGCTGGGAAATTGTGCCTCAAGAAGCATGATGACTCACGCCTAACAGTGATCTCACTTATTAAGCTGGGTAATTGTGCCTCAAGAAGCATGATTATTCACGCCTAACGGTGATTAAGAATAATCCCTCTTAGTTTTGTGGCCTTTTTTACTCGAGACCTTAAACCCGAGGGATGTTTTCTCATCTGGTGCCCTAAGACCGTCTGGTTTGGGAGTCATCGGTTAAAGGCTCGCTACAAGGGTAGACTAGAAAGCCTAAACTAAGGGAAGAAAAAAGCATAAAAAGTATATATAAATAAATAAATGGCTTGATGGTTAGAGTTGAAATCCCAGAAATTTTCACAGAGCACGGTGTGCATACTATCTAGGTTTTATGAAAGATAAAATATTCAATCCAATTTTGAATTCTTACCTTAATTGAAAAACAAGATCTTGCATGGATACTAAGTTTAAGGAAGAATGATTATAGGTGGACTTATGACCTAGGATCACTTATATTTTTGCAAAAATAGTTCGTAAACATGTCTCTTATTCAAAATGCATTTTCAAAACACTAACATTTGTCTTCTTTCTTATTGGATTTTGTGGGTGTAATCCGCTGAAAACCCTCAGGAGACAACACTCCTCCTCTAGGGTAACCTAGAGGTTTAACGGCTTGTTGCACATGCTCAGTGCAATCGCGTCACCTGCGAAAGTGGTGTAATAAACTGTTAGTCTAGATTTTCTTTTTCTTTGTTTTGCTCGGGACGAGCAAAAGAATAAGTGTGGGGGTGTGATTGGTATCCAATATTGCATATTTTACATCATAATCCCCATGCATATTACAAATAAATATGTGATTTTTACTCCTCTTCTCTACTTATTTGCAGGTACATACTTAAAGGAGAGTTAGCCAATTAATTACCTTAATTAGCAATAATTAAGGTGATTAATTAAAAGATAAAGGATAAAGCCAAATCTCAATCCAGATCTAGAGAGATCCGCGCAACAAACAGAGAATCCAAGTGGTCCACGTGGATAACCACTTCCCAACTGATCTCCACCAGAAAGATCCGATCCAACGGCCACGAGATTGCCGCGATCCCGCGGCATGGGCGCGGCAATCTGGTGGCTGTTGGTCCCCGGATTTTGTGGCAACAAACTACTCTCCAGAAGCTTCTCCAATCTGCTATAAATAGTGCACCTTCACCTGCGAGAAAAAACGGATCAGAGAAGAGAGAGAGATTAGTGAATAGATTGTAATTTTGTTAGGTTTTGTTTAGGATTTTTAGTTCTCTCTAGGATCTTCTCCTCCCTAGATTTCATTGCAAGAGAGATTTGTATGAGAGAGAGAGCTTGTATCAACAAGGAGTGACAACTTGGAGCTATACAAGGATTGATCCATTCTCTACATATCTACTTGAGCTTGATTCTAGTTTGTCTTCTTCACTTGCTTTTATTTTGCTTTGTTACTTGCTTTGTTAATTTCTAGCAATTCAATCATGCTTTGCTTTGCTTTTGTAATGTCTAGTAGCTAATTTCTTGTTCCATGTACTAGCTAACCACTACTCTTGCTAACTCCTAACTCATGGGTGATTGCTTTACTTCATCTTGCAATTTGTATGATCTTCTCTTCTCCGATGGGTTTTGTTTCATTTCTTGGCAAGAATCTTGTTGTAATTCTCCATATGATTCATGTGTGCCTCATGTAGAGCCTAGTCTTTGAACTAGTGCCTTGATGGAACATGGAGATGGAGCACCAATATGCTAATTGATGTACAACTTCACTACTTCCATTAGTGAAAGTTGTATGTTCTTCATTTGCATCCCTTGAGTGTATCTCTTGTGATTCCATTAGTGAAAGTCTATCTTGTAGGCCGATGACCATCTATGGAGGCTACAAGACAAGTCCAAGAATGAATCCCCATCATCTTAGTGGGAAAGTAATTAGATCACAAGCAAGACAAATACATGCCGATGAATCAACATGAGGCACGCATCACTATCACGGAGTTTAGTTAGTTTAGCAAGGTAGTTAAGGTTAGCTAGTCATGGATTTCTTGCATTCAAAGTTTTCTTGATTTTACTTTCTTTTTAGTTGTTAGTTCAAATCCATCTCAATCTTGATTTCTCCCGATTTCCACCATGAACATAGCCACTAATTCTTTTATTTGTTTTTCTTTTGATTCTTTATTCTTGTAAACAAAGAAGAGTTCTCGTTTTATCTTCTCACGTGTATCGTAACGTTTCTACACTAGCTCTCCCTGAGATCCGACTCGGTATAGCCCTAGGCTATAGCGGAGACAAGAAAGGGTACATCAATCACATTCTATACATATAATAAGTGCGCCCTTTCCCGTCCTAATCACTCCGCCCTCGTCGCTTGCGGCTTTGCCCTTGCCGGTCGCGGTGCCGCCCTCACTACTGGGGGCTCCCTCCTCGATCGTTTCTCGACCTCCCTCTGAGCTTTCAGGTACTGGTCGAGGAGTTTAGTACGTTTACTGGATTCAGACCTCTCCTCGAGACTGGCATTGATACTCTCAAGACATGAAGACTCCGGAATAAGATCTGGCGTCTGGCCGGCTTGGGAGTACCAAATACAGAAGCTGAAGCTCATACGGCACTTAGGCGCCTCGTCGGGTAGATGGAACGTTGCTCCCGTCCCTCCAGCCACACTGTAATACCAAGCCCGAGCGCCTTCGAACAGATTCCCGTCAAAGGCAAGTTGAGCATTGGGATTCCCGACGTAAAGCTGATCATAGCCAAATTGTCGGGCAAAACGACTTGGCATATACGGCTCGATAGTGCAGGAAGTTCCTTGGCGAAACAGCACATATCCTGGTCGTATATTGATCAACCACCAGAAGGCTCCAGCAGGCAATTGCGAGAAGTCATCCCGCCCAGCGACATCCGTGAACAGCTCCCCGGGGGCTGCACCTTGAACCTCTGGAAAGCAGCGGTTGAGCTGGTAATTGGCGGCACAGGAAAGACGCTTCCTAATGTAATACAGGTAGGTGTCATGCCACTCTGAACGTTCTAGCCGCTGCACAAATGGGATATGATCCACGCTCCCACGCGCCGCCGTCATTAGAGATGGGCAATGCATCACGTACCAAGCCATGAGGTACGTGTAAGGCAGCTCAATTCGTGGGTTGGGGTGCCTCACCGTCGGGTTCCCCTCTGAGTCGGTATACGGCTCCCCACGAGAATTAGCAGTCTTTGGGGGTCCGCAGAAGCTCTTGGTCAACACCCGCAGCCCGCTTTGAATACCAGCCACCACGGCGGGAAGAAGGGCTATGGGGTGGCCATGAGCCAAGAGTACCGCCGGGTACACCACATCTGCCACTATAACTTCATGTGGTAGCGTGGGCACCACACACCTCTTCAGCCACAACATCAGGAAGCCCGCCAACAGCGCCTGATCAGAAATAGGGGTCCGGGCTTGATGGTGAAAGCTCTCAAAGACCAAGTCAGGGTCGAAGCCGTCCTCGTTCGACTCCGTGGTGTAGAACTTGTCAGAAGCTGCGTCGATCCTGTCTTCAACTTCCCCACCAGAACTAGGAGCTAGTCGGATTACTGGGAGATCTTTATTGCTGACATTATTAAACAGATAATCAGCCCAGGATAGTTGCTTGACGCCTCCTGACCTCCAGGCAGTTGTCTGACCGCAGATGTAGAAATGGCACATTACCTCCCAGTAGGTCTCATACACTTGAGGAGATTCTTTTTCCAAAAGGCGCAGCTCCCTGGTGGTTGGGACAAATTCCTCGTAAGGAATATCCCCTGACGACAACCCGGAGACCTCATACAATTCGTGTAGGGCAAGGCCCATCTCTCCAACCGGAGTAAAGAATGTCCCCGTCCGAGGATTGTAGCGCTCCAGAATCCCAAAGAAGTTATGGGAACTCATCGGGACGCCCCACTGCACGGCCCTGACTGCTGGGTACAGCCCCACACGCTTCAGCGGCCCCTCAAGATTGGTAAGGACAAAACCCACCATCCTACCCCACCAGTAATTCTCTGGAGAATGGACCCATCCATACGCACGGAAGTCGACAGGATAGTCACCCCCTGCTTCTATGAAGGAATTGAGGAAGGTGGTAGCAAGCTCCGGGATCTCTCCAATTGGATTTCAGGCTTGGACGACGCAGGGAACAGTCCGACAACTGACCCGTCATGACTATCATGGCGGTCTACCTTTTGGAGGCCAAAGTCACCAAGGGCGATCTCAGGGATATACTGGGAAATGTCCCATTCCATCTTTCGGGGAACAGACATGTGTTGAAAGTAGGACATCGGGAACATCCTCTCCATGTCTGGAAGAAAGAATCTTCCGCCCTTTATCTCACGGAGCCATTTATAGGTCCCCTCAGACACACGACGGCCATCATCATAGATATGATCCCCAAAGAAGAAGGCAGGCTTCTCCAACCTGACACCGTCATCCGTTTTGAGCGCGGCATCGGTCATAAGTGCCCGGAAGGTTCTCCTGTTAACATTAGAGAGCCTGCGATCCAGCAACTGGTCAGCAGTCACGGGGACACTCATTCTTTGCGCAAAAGTCAGACGGTGGTCGGCACCACCCACGCGGCCAAAATGGTGCATCTTGGCAAGTGAACCTGAAACATGCGGCACTGCAAAAGAAAAAGACACTTGGTCAGATACTTTGCCAAAAATAAGGGAAGACGCTAAGTGTTCATAATTCAAAATGCAGCCGAGACATTGGACGCAGGAGTTATCATCCGCGTCCAGACCTGCGAACTTGCACCAAAACGCAGAAGAGATACTGGACGCAGGAATTTTTCAAATCCGCGTCCAGACCTGCAAAGCTGCGTTCTACAAACCAAGACTTATGAAAATTCGAAGTACTTGGACTCAAACGCCAGATTCTACAAAATCGGCGGTTGAAGACACAGAACGCAAGGATCAAATCCGCGTTCTGCAAACCAAGACTTGTGAAATTTCAAAGTGCTTGGACTCAGACGCCAGCGCCTGATGGCACAAAACGCGGCACAGAACGCATGGATCAAATCCGCGTTCTACAAATCGCGTCCAGAGACCTTCACAATTAGAAATATTCTAAGTGAAGGACCCAGAGTGCAGAGTTCACCAGCGTCGGATCATCAGGCCCGCGCCCCGGTTATCATCTCAAGGACAGCGTCCGAGAATCAAACACGATCTTGTGTTAAAGGTCCTTAGGGTTCTATGAACATGTTTTAATGGCGGAACCCACACCGAGGGTACATTTTTACCTCGGAAAACACCCTCCTGCGCAGAGGAAGCATCTCTCTCAGCCTCGGCGACGGTCGCCCTTGAGGTCGATGCAGTCGGTTTTGTCTTGGGAGCCATTGAAGATCAAGAAATCCGAGCGAGGAGATGAATAGTTGAACAGAGAAGGAAGTCCTTTTTCTCAGAGAATGCGGAGAAGAAGATACATCTCTCTAACTGTTGCCTTTTATAGGCACAGAGATTCGCGAAGATACGCAGCGTTTGGCCCAATAAACGCTGCAGCGAATCGCTGCCTGACGCGTGGAGCCAAATCATTGTTTGAACAGGGAAGATCATGCGTCGCGACCCCGCCACAAGTCAGAAGTTGACACGTGGAGCAGTTCATTTAATGAACCGGGGGATCCGCGCGCCAAAAGGCGAAATCTCGCCGTTTCCCCAGGCCAGCTGGCGGCGTAATCATGACATGGCACAGGCGCGCGCCCCAAAGTACGCGACTCTTCGGTGGACATGCCCCGTCAGCATCATCATAAATGCACCCAGAAAATCGCGTCTGCATTTCAAGAGATGCGTCTCTCCAAAGTCCGCGTCCCCTCAAACAGGCCAAACATCGCGTCTCGCTAAGAAGTCGCGTCTTTAAAGCAGTCTCTGCTTTTTCAAAAAGGAACCTGCGTCCAGTCTCCTGCTTCTGCAAAGTCAGTTCAACAGTACACTGACGCACACAGACAACCAACCACTCCCGGCCAAAAGCGCACCCGTGACAGACTAAAAGCAATCGGGGAGGTCTAGACTGTGTATCTAGACACTCAACACGATCCACTCTGACGGCTTCAAAGAGTTCAACAGTACACTCACGAAGACCAATTCCAGATAAGATCAAACCCGAAGCATCAACAGTCCAGTTATAAACGCGAACACGGCTAAGATCCAAAGTATTCCGAAATCCGTCCCATTCAACTGCGGAATATCAGAAACTTTGGAGGGGGTTCTGTAGGCTGTCTAAAAATGACTAACAGACCAGCCATTAAGGAAGCAGAGTCTCAAGCTCTAGACGCGAGAAATCGATGCTCGCGTCTCAGCATTAAGACGCGTTGGCTCTACACCCGCGTCTCAACGTTCAGACGCGTCGGCCCGAAGCCCGCGTCTCAGCATCAAGACGCGTCGGCCCGAAGCCCGCGTCTCAGCATCAAGGCGCATCGGCCCGACGCCCGCGCCTCAGCATCCAGACGTGAAGGCCCGAAGCCCGCGTCTCAAGGCGCGTTTGGCTCGACGCCCGCGTCTCAAACTTCAAGGCGCGTTTGGCCCAACGCCCGCGTCTCAGTTGCAACGGCCCTGATTGCGGGGCCAGTCACCGCGCATGTAGCGGGTAGTGGCCCCTCATTCGGGAGCGTTTTCAGGAGGCACCTTCACCCCCTGAGACCCCTATAAATAGCCTTGTTTGCTATGAAGAGGGGATCGAAGCTTGCGAGAAGATTGGAGTTTTGAAGAGAGAGAGCTTTGAGATAAGGCATCATCAAAATCGATCGAATCCAGGCAGGAGGATCATCAAGAGAGAAGCACGACTCTTCAGCGAGCTTACTGAGTACTAGCCGCTCTTCGCCTACCTCCTCTTTGAGAGTTTTGGTAGACGGAGCTGAGTTACTCTTTCTACCGACCAAAGAGAAGACCCCCGACGGTCCAGGACGGTCATCTGGTCAACGGAGAACAAGATTCACTCTCCATCGCCACACGACGAAGACCCAGCCTTAAACAAAGGGAAGATTCAGACATCCTCCCTCCCTTGTAACTGGAAAAGAGGGAAGAGTAGTTCTTTTGGTTGTAATCGTTTCGCTTGAATCAAGGAAATCTTTTACAGCTAAAACCACTTTCTCCGACCACCAAATTTTCCGGCCCCGTACAGACTGTATAACCAGGACTCAAGCAATCAAGTTGCAAATTTCTTTACCATTAATTTGCCGTCTGGACGTACTGAGGATGTAGAGCCTAGGCTCTGATACCACCCTGTAACGCCCCCCGATCCTGCGGGTACGGAGACGTTACTGCAACGTATATACGCAGGTCAGAAATACCCTCACATATATACGCTAAGCATCAGTACAGGCAAGAATCAGAGTACGGAAGCAAGTGGTGCATTATACATTCCAACACATGAGTACAGTTACAAAGTTATCACCAGAAGTGATCCAATATTACATGAATATTACATCACTGATATGCGTAATTGCGAGATTATAAGGAGATATACAAGTATGAATAGTACAAAGACAGGCTCAGAGTCATAACAGGAAAACTCTAGAGCCGAACAAGGGGGCCTGGAAGAATAGAGCTCTGAACGGTCTGCTGGAGATCCACGCTACCGCTGCGCCACTCTGATCAACAACTGGGAGAATCCACACGCTCCAAGCTCCATGACCTGGACATGAGGATCCAGGGGAGTCAGATGAAACTCCCCAGGCGAGTGGTGATGCAAAAGCCAGGTGGCGAGCAAGGGTAAGTACATGTATAGCGATAAATCGAGGATGAGCAAATCTGATTGTATGGTTTCGGGTCACGGCTCCATGAGATTAGTACTTCGAAGGAATAATCTAAACAAGGAAACCCTCATCTATATACCCTTATCTCATGTCACCATAATCTACGCACATACAACCCGACTGTACTCAGGGCATGATAAGATAATGAGCAGGAGACAGTGGATACAAGAGATAAAGCAAAGTATGAGCAGTTAATACGATAATACTCTTAAAGCCGAATATCCGAAGTAAAATCCAGGACAAGCAAATATGGTAAGGCATATCACAGATTCATAGCCGTTTAAGTTGCAGCCTTTAGTATGCGTCCCATTCCACATACCTCTACTTACAACTTAAAGAGCCGGTTATTATCTTGATACTTATTATTACTCGTCTTACCCTGATATCTAGCTATGTGAACTAGCGTCCCAGCACACATAGGTCCATATCCGAGTAAAGCAAGGTTGTTATTGGAAATCAGCGGGGGTATCAACGAACTATGTTTACAGTGGGTCCCGTACATACCCAGGACCACGGCCCAGGATTGTTCCGTTGCTTGGTAACGGAACCAGCCGCCAGGCTAACAGGAGGGACTTATGTATGCCCTTATCATGATGGTACCAGGAAGGAGGGAGCCAGCACTCCCCTCGGTCGCCTGGAGGCCCACAGGTCAGACCGGAAGTTTTAGTTGCACAACATGCCTAATACCACTATAAACACGAACACATATTGATAGCCGCGAGTTTCCCCCGACCCGATGCAAGTTGTCCTTTTTATGGTTTATTAGATGATTATCAGATTCCGGGAATGAGCAAGAACAAGTCAGGAATGTCATGAATACAGGTATATCAGGAGTACTGGTTCGTACTATAAGGTATCGCATGTGTATCAGGAGTACAGTTGTACTATCAAGATGTCAGGTCATCATTCCCGTTATCGTGATAATCATGAGAGTCAAGTATATCATGCTGGGAAAAGAAGGTGTTTCGATCTTTCTACTTGCACGAAACATGCCCTAGGCCTGCCAGGTTGTGCATCTCTGTTCTTGAGAAAGCTAACCAAGAAACTTTTTCTTCTTTTATTCAAGGCTTATTTTCTAATTATCCTATTTAACTTTTTGAGTTTTCTCATAGTACCCCCAAAACTAAAAAAAATCCAAAAGTACTCCAATAATCTTTATGTTTCCCAATGACCCCCTGTAACGCCGTTAATGGACATGTGAAATGACACATTTACCTTGACCCTCAAACAGTTAAAAACATATTCTTATTAGTTTTTTTTTCCACCAAAACCCCCTCACTCACCCACCTACGCAATGCCCTTTCTTCCTCCTTCATCTTCATCATTTCCTCCGTCATCTCCACCGTCAATCACCTCAAGGTCATCGAGAATGGCTGTCATGCAGCCAAAAAGTGCAGATCGTGTAAGTGAATTAGGGCTTTAATGGGCTTTTTTGAGTAAAGAGATGAGATCTAGGGGTTTTTTTTTTAGTAGATGGGTTGAAAAATCTTTTTTTAAGTCAATTGTTTGAAATTTTCTCAACAGAGATGGATCTTATGGGCTTTTCTTTGCAAAAAAAGAATTGGAGGATTATGGAGAAGAACTGGGCTCGGTAGGAGAATTGAGGCAAGTGGAGCATAACTGGGGCCGAGTAAGGTTGAAGGCTGTTAAGGTGAGTTTTTTAGAATGTCTTTGAGTTTAAAATGTGTGTTGGTTGGAATTTTCTTGGTGGAATGCTTGGTAGTGCGTAGGGATTTCAGTTAATTGTTTGACAGTGATTGTGTTATGTGAGTATTTGGCAGTGGCTGTATTTGGCAGTGACTGAATTTTTGGGTGAAATGATTAGCATTAACTGTGTGAGAGAGGGGGGATAAAGATAGATGGGTTGTCTATTCTTTAAAATAATTGGATGGTGTGTTCTTTAGTGCTCATTGTGGTCTATGTGAGAGTTCACAATTGTCAGTTAATTGTTTAATTAAGTTGTTTGATTATGATGGTGTGCTATGTTATTTTATTGTTGATTGTGGTACATGCTACAGGATGTTTGTTGAAGTGAACTATGATGGTATATTTAAAAAAATTGGAGAAAAGAAAGAAATATGTTGGTGGTAAAATGCATTTGACAAAGGACTTTTCCACAGCGATGGTCATGGTTTGAGATGATATATCATTTTAAGCAATTAGGCATATTTGAAGACTTTATATGCTACCAAAAGTTGCCAGAGAAGAATTTTAAAGGTGGATTAGTGGTAATAAACTGTGACTTAGCAGCTTTGAAGAGTATTGATTATCTTGATTGTAACTAGAATATTGAGTACTACATAGAACACTTAGTACCTGAAACAGGGTTGAAGGAGGTGTTGTCAGACTACTGCAAATCTAACATTCCAAGTAAGGTGCAAAACATTCTAAAGGACATGAGAACAGGGGTCAGAAGACTAATTCCAGTACTGTGTTGTTGTTGGAGAATACTATTGATCCAAAAGTTGTGGAGTCCACTAGAGAAAAGACACCCAACTAAGTCTTAAATGCAGCAGAAGAACATGAGCATGAGAAAGAAGCTGATGAACAGGAGAATGAAGCTGACAAAGGGGCTGGTGATACACTTAAAGAATTTGAAGAGGTAGAGGAAAATAAAGTGAATGAAACTGAGAAAGAAGGGGGCGAAGACATAGATGAAGATAAAGGGTGAAGATATAAGTGAAAAGAAGATGAAGACAGAGATTTAAATGAAGACAAAAAGGTATTTTATGACATAGATTCTGTGATTTTGACAAAAAAGGGAAAAAATTCTGTTTGGTGATAAGGATGAAGATAATGATGAGGACTCTGATTATTTACATGATGAAGAGGATAATAGCATTTGGATGCAGAGAAATATGAAATGGTCACATAGGATAATGATAACTATGGAGATGATAGAGAAGCAAGAGAAAAGGAGGCACCAATGGTGGGCAGTAAAAACTGTGAAGCTGCAGAAGCACCTGAGAGAGTGAGTGTGATTCCAAATCTACTGAAGGAGGGGAACCAATAGAGTAGAATAAGAGGAAAGGTGGGGACCTACATAGAATGAAAGGGTATTTGGTGGTCCTTGTGATTTACAGATGTTGTGGAGTCTTACTACTCCAACACTAAATCACTCCACACTCCAGTAAACTCAAAAGATGAAGAGGAGGTTAATAGTATCCCAAATATCCATCTTTTAATGAAGAAACGGATATGAGTAATCCTATTCCTCAGGTTGGGATCGAACTTGAAGGTCCATTATATTTTAGAGATTTCATTAGACAATATGAGTGCATGAGGGGGTATGATTTTAAGTTCCCAGAGAATGATAGCGATAAAACCACTTGTGCATGCAAGGTTGATGGTTTCCCTTTTAGAGCTTATGCATCATTTTCTCAAGACAAGAACAAGTATATTCTCAAGCCTCTGAAACCAGATCATAATTGTAGTAGGTGGTTGGTCACTGATATTGCATATTCATTGTCACATTCCCGTATTTTATCTTAATAAACTTTGCTATTTAATCATATTTATTGTTTAAATGTGTGCAAGTCTTTACTAAAGGAAATGGAAAAGAAACGAGCCAAAAGCCCATTTAAATTCTGATTTAAATGAAAATGAAGGATCGGGATAAATATTCAGGAGATTGGCTAAAGATCAGAGCAATAAGAAGATCATACTAAATGAAAACTGGTTAAAATTCAGATTTCTATAAATCCATTTTAGTCAGCTGAATCAGCAGTGGTATCATCAAATCCAGAGACCAAACGAACAAACCATTTGGATAAAAGGAGATTATAGTGCTCAGAGAGCCCAGCTCCCGGCAAGATTTGCGACTCTGTTAGGGAGTTAGGGGGAGCGTTTGCTCCCCTTATCTTCTCACTTCCTTTCCTCTTCCATTTCGCCTAGAAAAACTGCACTTTCTGAAGGCCAGAGAGGACGACTGAGCAGAAATAGATTTTAGGCTAGGTTTTTACTCTGATTTAGTTTAGGGTTTTATTTTTCTTTCAATATAATTTTCAAATTTATTTATGTAACTCAGAGGGAGAAAAGTTTCATAAGAGAATGAGAGTGAAGACTGTACTGAAGGGTGACACCGGTGTAACCTGTTCTTTTTTCTTTCATCGTTACTTCATTTAATCGAAAGTTACACATTTTATTTTCTTCCTCTTCTTTCTATTTTTCTTCTTTTAGTTTTGATGATAATCCAAGTGAGTCTAATAGCATCAGATTTGTCTTGTCTTCGCGAGTGCCAACGATAGCTCATGACGATGGATTCCTCCCCAATGTTCATATCATTTCATACTTGATCAAGGTAGTCGTGATGATGTAATGTAGATGGGGACAGAATTAGATTTTATGGGTTATGCGTTGATCGCCTCCAAATCAAGGTAAATGTGCCAATGATCCAAGGTAAGTCATCATTTAAAAGAGGTAAGCAAGTATTTTTAGGGTTTCTTTCTTTCTTTCATTTCATGAGTTTAGATCACTATCACTTCAAAAACACTCTCTCTTTTCTTTACCTTTTTCTTCTTTTTAACTTAGTTTTTAAACACAAACAATCACCATCTCTTCGATCTCTCACTTTCTCCACTTAAACATAGATTCATTTTTCTCTTTTCTTGTAAAAACATAAAAGAATTTTTAACCAGTTTTAGTAACTTAAAAGAAACTTATCGACACGCTTTTATCACAAGTCACTCCTTGTGGAATCGCAAGTCCCTCCTTGTGGATCACGACCCACATAACCACTTGCTATAGCGGTAGAATTGAGAACTACGCACAATTCTATTCTTCATTTCGAAATTATGTATTTTTGTACACAGGTTAAACTTAATCGGTAGGCTACAAATAACAAGCAAGGTTAGGTTGGATAGCAAGAAAGTACTTGAAGTTCTTTAGAGATTATCCTAACTTCAAGGTTAAAGTATTAAAGGCCATGATTAATAAAGATTTGTTAGTGAATGTGAAAAAGAACATTGCTTTGGGTGAAATCGATAGGAATCACATGGAGCAATTTGAAAGAATTAGGTATTATGCAAACCAGGTAATTATCACTAATCCTAAAAGCGTGGCAATTGTGTCTGTTGATCATGTTCCTGGAAATGACAGTATGATCACATACAAGTCTATTTTCATCACATTTTTTTTATGGTTAAGGGCTTGCTCAAAGGTTTTAGGTCAATTATTGGAATGGATGGATGTCATCTGAAGAGTATAGTTGGAGGTTGTCTCCTTGTTGCAGTAGAAAGAGATGGTAATGATCAGATACTTTCAATTGCATATGACGCAGTTAGAGTGGAATGAAAAGAGTCATGGTCATGGTTTATTACAGTATTACTTGAAGCTATTGGAGCGAAAAATGTGATAGGCTTGACATTCATAACTGACAGGCAACAGTGAATCTCTTTAGACTATTACTTACATGTTTGTAGTGTAATATTTATAATTCAAACTTTTAATTATGTGTGGTACAGGGCTTGGTGGAGAGTCTTAATCAACTAGTGCCTACAGCAGATGTCAGATACTATCTGAGGCATATGTATGGCAACTTTAAAGAAAGATGAAGAGATCTAAAGCTGAAGAATTTGTTATGAAAGGTTGCAATTGCTTACAGGAAAGATGAGTGTCTAGCTGCCCTTGATTTAATTAAGAAAGAGTGCAGCGATGGATATAACTACTTGACTGAGATGGGTTCGGAGATATGGACAAGGTCACACTTCAAAACAGACTCAAAATGTAACCTCTTATATAATAACATATGTGAAGCTTTTAAAAAGTATATCTAGAGACAAGCCTATAATCACTATGCTTGAGATGATTAGGAGATAGTTGATGGTCAGATTGCAGCACAAGAGGGAGTTGCATGAGAAATACATGGCAACATACGCTGGGAGAAGCCAAGTTCTTCTTTGCCCCAAAATTCAGCAAAAGCACAAGGAACAGATAGAAAATAGTAAAGACTGCACAACTATATTTGCAGGGAATGAGACATTTGAAGTTCATGAGAAGGGAAAGACTTTTGTTCTAAATTTGAAGTAGAGAATTGTAACGCCCCAATCCCGCGGATACAAAGACGCTACGGCGACGCACATATGAAGGGCAAATACCTTCACGTACGTACGCTAAGCCTCAGTACAGAGAATAAACACAATATACATAATAGTCCAGAATTAAATAAGTACAAGAATACCTACAAGAGAGGTCAGTAATCATAGTAAATATGAATAACAGGGATAAATAAGAAATAAAAATAGAATAATAAAGAAACCCGTGAATAGGTAAGGGTGGCGGTCTCAAAATAATATTGAAAAATATCTGATACTGCAATAACTCGGATCCCCAACCTGGGCACGCAAACCCAGGGTCGTCAGAAAGTGACCTGGTGAGTGGTAAAATGAAGGAAGGAGTAATATATATTATAATAGTAGTACACTCATAATAATATATAATACATATTTAAATACTAGTGATACAATATAAGTATACTAACAATCGGTGTGTGTATATATATATATATATATATATATATATATATATATATATATATATATATACAAGGTTTAGTTGAGCACTATAACAATATCAATGTCTAACATGTTACAACGGTCCCCCCTTTATGATATTATCTAATTATATAAATCAATATTAGCGAAAAAAGTCAGATAGATTTATCAATTAATATCATCAGGAAGAGTCTTATACATATCACCTAACTTTATAATAATGTTAATATAATCAATAGGAATTATTCCATTTATAGGTTATTATCAATATATGAAATAACAAGTTAGGTAAATACCATATACCATATTTATTAGTTACATTTACTGGTTTAACTAATAAAAATAGTAGCATGATAGTATTGTGCGTAATAGGAACATTTCTACGTGATGTAAACAGAATAAATATACTAGTGTGAAGAATATACGAAACGGAGAATACATGGAATGTAAAGTATATGTATACATGAATAGTGTGTCTGTGAATAATACTTGAAGTGTAAGGTATGCATGTTACATATTAGCAGATATGACAGCAAGAAATATAACAAGTATAAATGGACAATAATATACATGTGTCGAGCATGTCATGTGATTTATACAATAATAACAATTAGCACCGCTTGGTATTTTAATCACTCTCCTCTAGTGTCTCATACCACTGGCAGTTCATATCAGAGTCTGTACTCTGACCGAACTCATCCGAACATGGCATAAAGGTACCATGATCTGAATGAGAGAGGGGCCAAATAATAAGTGTTCCTATCGTTATCATTGTTTACACTGTCTTATTATGTTAATTGAAAACTTAATAGTCAATGAGCTCTAATCAGGTGGATGTATCCCATGCAAACCCGGGATCATGGTCTTAAATGGACCCTTGGCTGCTGAGGCCAGGGCCCTTCGCTAAGAGGGGAGCAGAAAATGGGAAACGGGAGCTCATGGAGTTATATACAATCGGTAGCTAGCACTATCATCCCCTTGTTGGCCCAAAGGCCTTCCACCCTAGTTTTGATGATGATTAACTCATGTAGTTATGTTTACTAATATTCTTGTGATTTTAAGTTTTAGATCATTAGCAAGATATTAGTTGGTGATTAGCTTCAACAAAGGAGTTTAGAAGCTTTTCATGATGATTCCAGGGCCAAAGCTTCATGATCATACATTGCCTAGCCTATGGATGGAGTTTTGGAGCAAGTCAACTTGAAGATGAAGATCATCAAGAAGACTTAGGTATCCTAGTTTAGTTTAGCGTGTTTTAGATTCATTTGTAAAGCTTAGTATAGTTGATATGCTCAAGTACACAAACACACACACGTTTTCATGTTTTGGATTTGGTTTTCATGAATAGTAGTTCAAAACAAGTTTACTCTATTTCTATGTATATTAGATATGTTCTAGATATACATACATGCTTTAAACTTGCTAGACAAACTTATTTGACTATCCTATTCATGTATTGAAAAATCAAGTTTGATAAAAATACAAGTTTTGTTTTTTATAAAATTTGCAAGACTCAAAAATGAATTGATATGATTGATATATGTCTTGAAATTTTTATCACTTGTTTGTGTTTCAATATAAAATGTTAAAACAAGTTTTGTGAATTTTTAGAAGGCTTAAAAGATTTTTCAAAATATTTTTAAACTGTTTTTCTGACCCAGATTTCTGTTTCAGGCTTCAACCAGTCGACTAAGTCAACTGACCAAGTCGACTAGGCTGAAGTCGATCGACCGGGCCGGTCGACCGACGTGCACAAATCTGTGCACGTTTGGCAGCTTTGGGACGGTCGACCCAGACGGTCGACCGGTCTGAGAGCAGTGCTCTCTGTTTGTTTGGGTCGACTGTGCCGGTCGACCGTGGTTGCCCAACGGTCACAATTCTGACCGTTGGCGGTCGACCGGGCCGGTCGACCGTCAGCCTGTCACGCTGCCACATCAGCCTAACGGCTAGTTTTCTGATAGGCCTATATAAACCCCAATTCTTTGGGATTTTGGCTAAGGTTTTTACAAGAGAAAAAATCCAAGTTTTTCAGAGTTTAAAACAAGTTTTTAAAAGAGTTTTTGTGCTAAAAAGATTTCATCCTTTTGTTTTGGGTTTTTGGAAAATCAAAGAAAATAGGAATTTGGGATATTTGTATTGATTTTCATTCTCTATCTTTTACAAGAGTTTTCCCAAGTATTTTCTTTGTTGCTTGTTTCTAAAAACACCTTGTTTCCACACTTGAGCTATCATACTATCCTAATCTATTAGGATCTTTGTTTTGTGGAAAAGAGAGAAAAAGAGAAGTGTTTGAGGTTAAGCCTCTAAGTTGTAAACCCTCCTTGCTTTTGTTGTATCCCTCTTTGGTAGAGGTTGATCGGAGTGGTATTGAGTTTGGATCCCTCTTCGGTAGAGGTGATTGTGTTTGAGTTGTATTGGCTACGGGCCTTATCCCTCTTCGGTAGAGGTGGATTGTGGTTGTATTGCCTCGGTGGCATTGAGAGAGGAGTTCGGTACTCCTATAGTGGATTGGAAATCCTACACGGTGGTGTAGGCGGGGATGTAGAGCTAGGGGCTCGAACCTCGAAACATATCCGTGTGTTTGCGTTTGATCCAATATCTCTCTCTCTCTCTCTCTCTCTCTCATTTATTTGTGCAAAGCATCATACTTCATTCATATCATATTTGCTTGTGTTGAGCATAATTCATATTTTCATATCATATCTATTTGCTTGTGTTGTGCCTTGCATAATTCACATTGCTATATCTTGTATATGCTTGGTTGTTTGTGTGTGCCTCACTTGTACTTAATCAACAAGAGCTTCACATAGCACCTCACCCATTCAAGGGGAATCAAGAGGAGTTAGTCCAGAGCCCTTCACGGGGAATTCGGCTACACTTGTTGATTGTATTAAGTGTGTTGCAAAATTTGCATTAGCTTCCGCATTTAGCGCATTTAGTTCCTAGATTAGCACTTACACCTATTCACCCCCCTCTAGGTGTTTTACAATTGGTATCAGAGCTAGTGCTCCTGATATTAGGCTTAACATCCTAGGAGTGAGATCCATTTGGTTGCTAATCTACATTTGCATTTGTTTGTTTGCACACACATAGTTTATCATGGCTTTCATGACCCCACCTATGTTTGACCCTTCCACATTCATGTTTGAAGATTAGGATGACCGTTTATTTAAAACCCTAGGACATAAGGTTTACCTTGCCATTACCAAGGAATCCTTCCTTAGTGATAGCAATCATATAGGGGCCAATGCCAAGCCCTAGAGGCCATTAGAAGCACGCTTTCAAAATATTATCTTATGCTTGTTTCTAATCTTGATTCCGCTTTTGTAGTGTGGAACAAGTTGACGACAACCACCACCTCCAAGCTTCAAGAACAAATTCTACCGGATGAGTCTAGTGGAGAATCCGAGTCTCAATGCTTAATGATCCAAGGGAATGACTCCCTTGAGGTACATTCGGAACCCCACTTAGATAATGATGATTGTGCTAGTTCTTCGAATGATTATGTTGATCCCCATGCTTTGAATGAAGAACTATCTATTGTGTGTGAAAAATTAATTGAAAAATATAATTTGTTGAAAAAGAAGACTTTTGCTTTAACTAAAGAAAATGAAAAATTGTCTTCTAAACTTGATTGTGTTTTGCAAGAGAAGGTTGAGGTCTATAATGAAAGGGATTCATTGAGATCTCAATTAGAACTTGCACTTAAAGAAAATGAGTTTTTGAAAACTAAAAATGATTTTGAAAATATTTTGAAGAAAAATAAAGTTTTGTCTTCAAAAATTGAATTTGTTGTAAAAGAAAATAATTCTTTGAAAATAAAAATTGCATCTATTTCTAAAGATTTAGAAATTTGTTTAAAGAAAATGAAGTTTTGAAAAATAAGATGGATGCACATGTTTGTCATGCTAGTGTAGCTTCTTCATCTAGTCTACCTAATGCATGTACCTCTTCTTCTAAGATTAATGATGATATTTGTATGTTAAAGAAGAGAGTAGATTGTTTGGGCTCCACTATGAGCCAATGTGCCATGAACCATACACGCTTGGAATCCTTGGTTCGAAAGAAACAAGTTCCATCTTTTCATGCACACCATACACGGCATACACATGCTTCTCACGGACACACCCATCACCATATGTATGCTCATGTGTACACTTGTACACATTGTGAACGTAAGGGCCACCTTGCTAAATTTTGCTTTGATAGATTACATACTTCAAATTTAGCAAAGAATTTTGTTTGGGTTAGAGAAGGTACTAACTCCCTTGGACCCAAAAGAGTATGGGTACCAAAGACCACCCCTCCTTTGTTTAATGTAGGTGTGGGCTCTCACATGACGTGAGAGTAGCCGTACCTTGGAGTGGATGCGTTCCGAGCTTAAAGGAAATCAATTGGATGCATCACTTTCAAGGGAAGATTTGGTGGAGAGGACCACCATGTTTTGGAGACAAGGAAAGTTATCTTCTAGGTTTTGGTAACGATTCCTAACTCCCATTTATTGTTTTCATGCTTTCAATATTCATTGTTTATAGCATGTTTTATTGTTTAATGATTAGTATGAAAATGCCATGCTTATTAGACTTGTGATATACATGTTTAGTTATTTTGAGACACCCATGTTTAATATGGATAAATTCTTTTGTGTTCTCACTTTTTTGGTTGATATTGCGTATATCATAGTTCTAATAACTTGTGAATTTTTCTAAAATCATGTTTTTGTTTATCATATTGATTTTTATCCCGTTTTATGCTTCATGTGTAGATTACATGTTTAGATGTTAGTTTTCATTAAAACTTGGTGTATACTTGTGCATATAGTGGGCCACAAATAAATCTATATATGTTTGAGTTGAATGCTTATTTGAACCCATTAAATGTGCTAGTATAGTCTAGTTTTGATGATCTATACATTTTTAAACTTGTATTCCTATTGTTGGATTTGTTTTATGATTGTGTGTTTTCATTTCATGTATATGTGTAATTTTGCCAAACTTTAAGATATACATGTATACCCCTTGAGTCATTTGCCTTTCATGCAAATCTATATATATGGACTCAATCGTGTTTAGGGATATGTATGTATACTTATTGTGTTGACAATTCATACATATACCTTGAAATGAAATGTGTTTTGGTGAAGATTTAGTTTTTCTTGATTTTGTGTTTATTTGTTTAACTTCATGTATATGTCTATTTTATCCAAATTATTAGATATACATGAATATCCTTTTGAGCCACGTGCCTTAATGCATATATTTTGTGGACTCGTTGTGTTTTGGATATGTATGTATGCTTTACTTTGTATAAGACATACATATGCCTTGAAGATTAAAATAAGTTTTAATGATTTTCGTGTTTTCAATGTTTAAGGAATAATTGAGCTTAATTGAATATTTTCATAATGCCATGTCACACATTACTTGTACACTCACCATTTTTAAAATATTTCTCATGAGTATGTTTTCATGAGCATGTATGAACTTTATTGAATATTGAGTGTTTTAAGTGCTATGTGATTTACATATGTTTTATGAAAATTATTTTTAGTTTATTCCTTACTTGAAGGATTTCGTACTAGTTTAAAAGATTTTCCATTTAACTAGTTACGATATTCTTCATTTTGGTAGAGTTTTTTCAAAACAAAGCTTATTTTTCAAATCTATTTTTGAAAACCCTACCCTTCATGGGAGGTTGGATGGGAGTCCATGCCTTGTATGTTTATATTGAAAATCATTTTAAACTTGTGCATGAGATGGGAGGTAGTTATATGAGTTATACCATGTTTTTATTGTTATGTCAATTGGTATCATTGAACCCTTTAAATTGGTATCAATTTGATTCTTTTGTATACTCATATGTTTATTGTGTATGTATACTTTCAATTGGTATCATCTATTAGTGATTGGTACTCATTCTATTTCATACACATATAATTGTTTTATTTGTGCTATTATATTTCTATATCTTAAGCACAAATTTTGTTTATGCTAGAGCTTGAGCTTCTACTTTATTTCAATTGATTTAGTTGTCAATTGGTATCTTATTACAAGCCTACGCATAGTTTTTGTTGGTATTTCATAAAGGGGGAGAAAATTCGATTTTCATATTTCAATTGGTATTTGTATTTCCACTCCCTTACTTTATGATAGAAAATAGTCATTTCAATTGTTTATTTGGCTTAAAAAAAAATACTATCTTGTGATATCAAGATGTCTTGTGTTTTAAATTGGTATCTAAAAATTTTGTTTAAAGAAAAAATACAAAAGTTTTTGATTTATATTTCTCATATGCAAGGGGAGCTTAACATCTCTTCTACATATAGATTCATGTTGAGTGTATTGTGTATTGAAGCTTAACATCTCTTCTTTATGTGGTACACGTGTGTAGGGGGAGCTTCACATCTCCTCTTATGCATTACATAATGTGTGTTATGTGAATTAGGACTTAACATCCCTCCTTCATGTAATGCATATGTGTAGGGAAGCTAACTTAGCGTCTTCCTCTTCATGAATGTATATAGCATATAACAATTATTGATCTTTGTTTACTTTTCTATTGGTATCAAGATGCTTCATTGACATATGTTTCTGTTGATATCATGTTGATTATAGTCACCCCTTATTGACTTTGTTTTTTTGTTTTAGACAAAAAGGGGGAGAACATTGTTTTATTGTTTTGATTGACAAAGGGGGAGAAAGATTTTTACCCCTCATTTATTGTTTTGATTGTTTACCCCTTTGTTGATGATTGACAAAAAGGGGGAGAATAATTTGAGTTTTATATATGCATACTTATATTTTTGCATATATTAAGTTTTATTGGTATCTAGAGCTTCTAGTGTTTTTGTTAATGTTTTATTAATTTAATTGGTATCTAGAGCTTCTAGAACATGTTTATGTGTTTTATGCATGATGATGCATACATATTTTGAGTATGCATGTTTTGGAATCACCATGTTCATGCATAACAATAATACATAAAGATTTGTGTTTCATGTTTGTTTGAAAGTTTAAATTGGTATGCATTGTCATTCATTGCATATTTATTGTGTATTTGTTTATGCATGAGTTAAGGGGGAGCTTCTTTGAAGCTTAACTTTAATCCATGCATATATAACTCCATGAGTTTTTGTCATCATCAAAAAGGGGGAGATTGTTGGCCCAAAGGCCTTCCACCCTAGTTTTGATGATGATTAACTCATGTAGTTATGTTTACTAATATTCTTGTGATTTTAAGTTTCAGATAATTAGCAAGATATTAGTTGGTGATTAGCTTCAACAAAGGAGTTTAGAAGCTTTTCATGATGATTCCAAGGCCAAAGCTTCATGATCATACATTGCCTAGCCCATGGATGGAGTTTTGGAGTAAGTCAACTTGAAGATGAAGATCATCAAGAATACTTAGGTATCCTAGTTTAGTTTAGCGTATTTTAGATCCATTTGTAAAGCTTAGTATAGTTGATATGCTCAAGTGCACAAACACACACGTTTTCATGTTTTGGATTTGGTTTTCATGAATAGTAAATCAAAACAAGTTTACTCTATTTCTATGTATATTAGATATGTTTCTGATATACATACATGCTTTAAACTTGCTAGACAAACTTATTTTGACTATCCTATTCATGTATTGAAAATCAAGTTTGATAAAAATACAAGTTTTGTTTTTGATAAAATTTGCAAGACTCAAAATGAATTGATATGATTGATATATGTCTTGAAATTTTTATCACTTGTTTGTGTTTCAATACAAAATGTTAAAACAAGTTTTGTGGATTTTTAGAAGACTTAAAAGATTTTTCAAAATATTTTTAAACTGTTTTTCTGACCCAGATTTCTGTTCCAGGCTTCAACCAGTCGACTAAGTCAACTGACCAAGTCGACTAGGCTGAAGTCGGTCGACCGGGCGGGTCGACCGACGTGCACAAATCTGTGCACGTTTGGCAGCTTTGGGACGGTCGACCCGGACGGTCGACCGGTCTGAGAGCAGTGCTCTCTGTTTGTTTGGGTCGACCGTGCCCGGTCGACCGTGGTTGCCCAACGGTCACAATTCTGACCGTTGGCGGTCGACCGGGCCGGTCGACCGTCAGCCTGTCAGGCTGCCACATCAGCCTAACGGCTAGTTTTTCTGATGGGCCTATATAAACCCCAATTCTTTGGGATTTTGGCCAAGGTTTTTACAAGAGAAAAAATCCCAGTTTTTCAGAGTTTAAAACAAGTTTTTAAAAGAGTTTTTGTGCTAAAAAGATTTCATCCTTTTGTTTTGGGTTTTTGGAAAATCAAAGAAAATAGGAATTTGGGATATTTGTATTGATTTTCATTCTCTATCTTTTATAACAGTTTTCCCAAGTATTTTCTTTGTTGCTTGTTTCCAAAACACCTTGTTTCCACACTTGAGCTATCATACTATCCTAATCTATTAGGATCTTTGTTTTGTGGAAAAGAGAGAAAAAGAGAAGTGTTTGAGGTTAAGCCTCTAAGTCGTAAACCCTCCTTCCTTTTGTTGTATCCCTCTTTGGTAGAGGTTGATCGGAGTGGTATTGAGTTTGGATCCCTCTTCGGTAGAGGTGATTGTGTTTGAGTTGTATTGGCTACGGGCCATATCCCTCTTCAGTAGAGGTGGATTGTGGTTGTATTACCTCGGTGGTATTGAGAGAGGAGTTCGGTACTCCTATAGTGGATTGGAAATCCTACACGGTGGTGTAGGCGGGGATGTAGAGCTAGGGCTCGAACCTGAAAACATATCCGTGTATTTGCGTTTGATCCAATATCTCTCAACTCTCTCTCTCATTTATTTGTGCAAAGCATCATACTTCATTCATATCATATTTGCTTGTGTTGAGCATAATTCATATTGTCATATCATATCTATTTGCTTGTGTTGTGCCTTGCATAATTCACATTGCTATATCTTGTATATGCTTGGTTGTTTGTGTGTGCCTCATTTGTACTTAATCAACAAGAGCTTCACATAGCACCTCAACCCATTCAAGGGGAATCAAGAGGAGTTAGTCCAGATCCCTTCACGGGGAATTCGGCTACACTTGTTGATTGTATTAAGTGTGTTGCAAAATTTGCATTAGCTTCCGCATTTAGCGCATTTAGTTCCTAGATTAGCACTTACACCTATTCACCCCCCCTCTAGGTGTTTTACACCCCTGCAGTGGGATAAATATGGATCCAGTACATGATAAGATCTAATCAACCGTCAAGTCTCTCCCATCTGAAGGTTCACCTAGAGGGGGGGTGAATAGGGGATGGCTAATCTAATGGTCACTAAATGCCAAATGATGCGAATATGCGGAAGCTAAAAACAATTATGACCTAATTAAATCTTTTACACTAACACTATGTATAACACAAGAGTGTTGCCGAATTTCCCGTGAAGGGCTCTGGACAAACTCCTCTAGATTCCCCTTGAATGGGTTGAGGTGCCGCGTTGGCTCTCTTGGTTGAATACAAGTGCTAGCAAACAATCCCAAGCAATATATCAAAATGAGCACAAGGAATATATCATTCATATAAAGTAAAGACAAGATAAGTAATGCAAGATATAAGTAAGGGAGAGAGAGAGAGAGAGAGAAAAGGCAATCGCAAACACAAAGGTATGTTTCGAGGTTCGAGCACACTTGCTCTACATCCCCGCCTTCGACACACGAAGGATTTCCACTATGCAAGATCCCAATGGATCTCTCCTCGGTGCCGCAACACCTACAAGCCCTCGGACTCCCTAGTACCGTACACACGCAAGCTCACTAGCTCGCCGAGGCCGCACCTCAAAACAACCGAGTCCGCACCCGAACTCAAAACAACGCGGACACACACGTCCGCCTCCTCAAAGTAACAAATGAAGTCTTTGGTGATCACAACACTTTGATCACCTAAAAACAATCTCACTACAAAACACCTATAGGATGAATAATCAATGGATAGCTCAAGTGTGGTGTGAGAAAAACAAGGATGAGAGTGGTGGAGGAAAACTCAAAGAAATCACTTTTAACTCTTGATAAAACTTTCCTTTAGATAGGAAATATTTGCTCTCTATTTTGTGGAGAAAAACTTCTGAAAAGAGTGGGAAAAACTGGCTCTAAAACAATCTCCAAATCTTATATAAAACAGCCCCCAAATGACCCTTTATATAGAGTCTGGAAAACTAGACGTTGGGGCTCTGTCAGAGCTGCCGGTCGACCGGGTCGGTCGACCGCCAACGGTCAGAAATCAGACCGTTGGAGCCACGGTCGACCGCCCGGGTCGACCGAGCCACTGGAGTAGAGAGTCGAACTCTCTGTCGGTCGACCCGTACGGTCGGCCGAACTTTCCAGAGAGCAGAGCTCTGGAGCGGTCGACCCGTACGGTCGGCCGTCCTCCAGTGCACAAAGGCGTGCACATCTGTGCACGTCGGTCGACCGAGCCGGTCGACCGACTTCAGGATTAGTCGACTATAAAGGAAGCAAGTCGACTTATCTGAAGCCTGAAACAGTTTTCTGGGATTAAAAAGTTAGTCTTTTTGGCTCAAATAAAATCCCATAAAATACTTAAAAATCTACAAAAATAGTTTTACCAATATACTTTGATATACAAATATGCTTGCACAAAAACAAGGCATGTTATAAAGATTAGACTATTTTTGTAACTTGGAAATATTGGCTCATGATAAAACTGTATTTTCCAAAACATGTTTTCTAAACTCTGTTTTTCCAAAACATCTTCAAACAAAACTAGATATTTTGAACTCATTAAAGCATAGTGTGTATGGATATGATCCACTACACAAATAAGATGAAATATCTAAGTTTTTGACATTAAGCTCTAAACATGGTTTTGGTTGAAAGATGTAAACATGAATATCAAAAAAAACAAATAGTATTTTGTCGCAAAGAAAAATCTTTTCTAAACTAAAAATCTTTTGTAAAAATAAAACTATCAAGAGTGTGTGTGCATGGTATACTTGAGCAATCCACCACTACTCTATCCTTTACATTTTATCTAAAACAAAAATAAAATTTTATACCTAGACACAAGTCTTTATCTTCTTGAAGTCTTCACTTGAAGGCTTCTCATCTTCTTGACTTGATCCAAGCTTGATCCAAAAGCTCCTTGGATCACACCGTGCTATCTCCAAATCTTTACATTTTATCCTTTGTTGAGCTATGCACCTACTAAGATCTTGATAATGAATCTGTCACTAATTAAACACAAGATCATTAATAAACATAACTTCATGAGTTGATCATCATCAAAACTAGGGTGATAGGCCTTTGGGCCAACAATCTCCCCCTTTTGATGATGACAAAACTCATGAAGTTATATATGCATGGATTAAAGTAAAGCTTCAAAGAAGCTCCCCCTTAACTCATGCATACCAAATAAATAATAGATATGGCAATGAGGCACATGAATATGTATGCAAGTATGGAGATAAAATGCAACAAGCATAAATCAAAATCTTTTTCTCCTATTTGCAAAACAAAATATATATGCATAAATAACAAGGAGACAAATACTTCTCCCCCTTAAGCAATGAAAACATGCATATCAACTCAAATACTTCTCCCCCTTTTTGTCAATCATCAACAAAGGGTTCAAAGTAAAATCAAAACAAACAAATTTTTCTCCCCCTTTTTGTCAAAAACAAAGAGATCAAGAAGGGGTAATACAAATTAATCAATAAAGATTTATATGCGATATATATTCATGAAGAGGAAGACGCTAAGTTAGCTTCCCTACACATATACATTACATGAAAGAGGGATGACAAGCCCTAATTCACATAACGCATATTATGTAATGCATAAGAGGAGATGTGAAGCTCCCCCTACACACGTATATCATATAAAGAAGAGTTATCAAGCTCCTCAATTTATAATATACTCAACATGAATCTATATGTAGAAGAGATGTTAAGCTCTCCTTGCATATATGAAATACATATCAAAACATTTTTTTTTTAATTTTTCTAAAAAAATTTTTTTAAGGTATCAGAGCTCTTGTAAAACATTCAAATTTTTAAGATACCAAATCGAAAATAATCATTATTGTAAACATATTGATACCATTGAAATTTAACAATATGAAGTTGAAGCATTTTGATATCAATGGTAAACATAATGATCCAAAATTTTTATTTTTCATCATAAACTTTGTGCTTTTTTTTAAAAAAATGTGAACCAATTGAAAGTTAAGCACATGAAACTCATATATATGTATGAAAAATTATACCAATTTGAATTTGATACATACATATATAAGAAAACAAAATATGAGTATATACAAAAATTATCAATTTAGATACCAATTGAAAGAATCCAATGATACCATTGACATAACAATAAGATCAAGTGTATAATCATAACCTACCACCCTTCATATGCTCAAGATAGAAGATTTTCAATGAAGCATACAAGACATAATCGCCCATCCATCCTCCCATTGATGGTAGGAGTTTTCAAAAATAAATTTGAAAATAGTATAGCATTGAAAAACTCTACCAAATGAAGAACAATTAACTAGTTAAAATAATTTTTTAAAAACTTGTTAAAGATCCTTTAAAATATGAAATCAAAGCATATGTTTTTCATGAATCATATCAAATACAAGAATTGACACTCGATCTATGAAGCTCAAAAATACGTCCATGAAACTAAGTCTGACAAAAATAAATAAAGTGTGAGTGTTCAAAAATCATGTGTTTAGCATTATCATGAAAATGATCATTGAAGCTCAATAAGATGAATAACATTTTATAAAAATTTATTTTTCTTAAAAACATTAGTCTTCATGGTATATGTATGATTTATCTAAGGCTAACAATACACATACATATCCCAAACATAAAAGAGTCTATCAAATGTATTTGCATGAAGGCAAGAGACTCACGGGTATACATGTATATTTATTAGATTTGAATAAAGATACATATACATGAAGTAAAACATGAAAATAGGTAAAACAAGTATAAATGAAAGAATCATCAAAACTAGGCTATACATGTGCATATAGTGAGTACAAATGAACAATGAAGTGCAAACGTATATGAATCAAATGTGGCTCATTACTTATACATGTATAATCCAAGTTTTGACAAATACTACATCTAAATAAGATTTTACCACATGAAGCTCAAAACTAAAACATGAACATGCTATGAATATTATGAATGAACAAGCATGAACATAAAAAATAGGAGTTTAGAGATTGTAATCAACTCCAAAGCTCCAATCATGGTGGTCTTCCCACCTAAACTCCTTGATAGCGGTGCTCCAAATATGTGTCCTTTTAGTTCAAGTGCACCCACCATCAAGGCACCAAATCTCTCACGTTTTGTGAGAGCCCTCACCTACATCAAATACACATGGTGGGAGTTTTGGTACCCATTTTTTCTTGGGTCCACGGGGGTTAGCATTGTGTTGAGGAACCCAAACATTTTTATTAGCAAAATTTAAAACATGCAACTTATCAAAACAAAATTTGCTAAATGGCCTTTGCGGCCACAATGTGTACACTTGTACACCTTAGGATGCTTATGTGTATGTGTGTGGTCATGACGTGCAACATAAGCATATGCATGATGTGGATGTGCATGAATGTGTGGAGTTTGCTTCTTTGAAAACAAGGACTCCAATCTATTGTGATTAAATGCACAAGAGCTCAAGGTTGAGCTCAAACAATCAATTTTATTTTTCAAAAGATTAATCTCACTATCATCATGGTGCATGTAAAGACATGTGAGATATAGAATCATTTTTCTTAGTCTTTTTAGAAAAATTTTCTTTTTCAAACATTTTTCTTTTTAAACAAGAGTTTTCTTGGAAAACAACTTCTTTTGTTTTTCCACCAAAATAATTTCATTTTTCAAATTAGTGTTTCCTTCACCATAATCATTCAATTTGGACATAAGGGAACATTTTCATTTTTCAAATCTTCTTTTTCCTTTTCTAAGCATGCAATCTTAGATATAAATGAATCTTGTTATATATGCATGCAATCAATTTCTTTTTCAAATTTTTATTTTCCTTTTTAATCATGTCATATTTTTCAAGCAATAATTGACATAATGTAGTAAGCTCATCATATGACATGTCCTCATCCTCGGATTCGGTAGTTACCTCAAGGGGGTTATCCGCTTGGACCATATAGCACTTGTTGGAGGTGTCGCTTCCAACATCCGAGTCGCTCCCTGCATAGTATTGATCATTTTCCCAAAGGGAGAGGAGGGTGTTCCATACTACAAAAGTCGAATCAAAGTTAGAAACCCTAGATAAATAATCATCATTTAGGGTTGACTTTAAAGCATTAAGGGTTTTTGCATTAGCCTCAAAATTCTTACTATTTAAACAATATGCATTATTAGTTGTGACAAGATAAACATGAATACCTAAGGCTTTGAGGTACAAGGACATCTTCACCTTCCATATATGAATGTTAACAATGTCAAACATGGGTGGTGACATGAAGTCCATGGTGTGTGTACAAAAATATTGTGATTAGCCTAAAAATGAGGATCTTTTACTCTAGGTTGTTAGACCAATCAGAGTACCAAGCTCTGATACCAATTGAAGGTTCACCTAGAGGGGGGGTGAATAGGTGATGGCTAATCTAATGGTCACTAAATGCCAAATGATGCGAATAATGCGGAAGCTAAAAACAATTATGACCTAATTAAATCTTTTACACTAAACCTATGTATAACACAAGAGTGTTGCCGAATTCCCCGTGAAGGGCTCTGGACAAACTCCTCTAGATTCCCCTTGAGTGGGTTGAGGTGCCGCGTTGGCTCTCTTGGTTGAATACAAGTGTTAGCAAACAATCCAAGCAATATATCAAAATGAGCACAAGGAATATATCATGCATATAAAAGTAAAGACAAGATAAGTAATGCAAGATATAAGTAAGGAGAGAGAGAGAGAGAGAGAAAAGGCAATCGCAAACACAAAGGTATGTTTCGAGGTTCGAGCACACTTGCTCTACATCCCCGCCTTCGACACACGAAGGATTTCCACTATGCAAGATCCCAATGGATCTCTCCTCGGTGCCGCAACACCTACAAGCCCTCGGACTCCCTAGTCCCGTACACACGCAAGCTCACTAGCTCGCCGAGGCCGCACCTCAAAACAACCGAGTCCGCACCCGAACTCAAAACAACGCGGACACACACGTCTGCCTCCTCAAAGTAACAAAATAAGTCTTTGGTGATCACAACACTTTGATCACCTAAAAACAATCTCACTACAACACCTATAGGATGAATAAATCAATGGATAGCTCAAGTGTGTGTGAGAAAAACAAGGATGAGAGTGGTGGAGGAAAACTCAAAGAAATCACTTTACACTCCAGTGTTCAAAAAATCGGATTAATCGGCCGATTAATCGGCCGATTAATCCTATGCGCTAAGTGAAGGTTTAAATTAGCATTAATCGCTCCCATTATTCGTTTGGGCGCTTAATCGTGGTTAAAACGATTAAGCGCCCGTTTAAATGGTTAATCGCCGCGACCCGAAACGCGCCACGACCCGAAACGCGGACCCGAAACGCGACCCGTGCCTTAAATATCAAAATTAGGGCTTTTTTTCCCCGATCCCTCATTTCACTCAGTTCCCTCTCTCTCCTCGCTCGATCATCGCGACGACTCTCTCCGTCGCCTCACTCTCCCCCTCTGGTCGACTCGGGACGTCGACGTTGTCCCTCTCTCTCTTTCGATTTTCATCGCAGGGCTCTATCTCTCTCTCGATTTTGAAGTGGTAGTGATCGGAGGTGGTGATCGCCGGCAGCGGTGGTCCGTTGAGGCGTTCGGCCCGTGTGAAACGAGGTATGTCTCTCTCTCTCGCTCTGTTGCTTCTCTCTCTTTCTCTCTCATTCTCATATGCAGCATGCTTCTCTCTCGCTTTTGCAGGCTGCAGCAGCGGTGGTGACTGGTGATCGGAGGTGGGGGTCCGCTGGCGCTGAGGTGTTCGGCCGTGTGAAACGAGGTATGTCTCTCTCTCTCTCTCTGCTTCTCTCTCTTTCTCTCTCATATGTTTCTTAATCCCACACGCTTCTCTCTCATTTTTGCAGGGCAGTGGTGGTCGGAGGTGGTGATCGGCAGTGGTGATCGCCTGATCGGGGGTAAATCTCTCTCTCTGCTTCTTTTTCTCTCTCAGTCTCTCTACCTGTATATGCTCGGATGCTCCTCTCTTTGCTTCTTCTATCTCTCAGTGTCTCTCTGATTCTCTCTGTCTCTCTGTTTGATTCTAAATAGAGAGGTCTGCTTTCCTCTCTCTCTGCAGTCTGCGCCTCTTTCTCTGCTTCTCTCTGCATCTGCTTCTCTCTCTAATTCTGCCTCCCTCTCTTTGATTTAGCAAATAGAGAATCTCTCATTTTTGCATAATTGCATATATCATAGATTCATAGATTAATATGATACACACATACATATATATATACTGTATACATGTAGCAAAATAGAAAATAAGATAGGCTAGCAACCTAATTTTTACATGTTCACAGTTCATTCACTCTGCCATTATGTCTCATATGCAGCTTGTTCATATACATAATTACACATACACAATATAGACTATAGAGCATACAGATACAATTCAAGCATAATCCACCATTATGACAATGCGACACCACTATTTCTTGACCAATCTGTTGTATTTTGTTGTTTTTGTTGCTAGAATTTGCCGCTCTTGAGTCTTGACCTGCTGAGACAAACATTCAAACAATTTGAATCACAAAATAAGTAAATAAATTTGACAATTTATGATTTATCAATGTGAATAAGTTAATGCTAGTAAATTAGTAATTGTTCAATAAAAATGAACAAGTTTAAAATGCATGGCATGATGATGATATGAACAAGTTTAAAATGCATAGATAGAGTATTTGAAGTAGTTTCTTGGTGTTCTTGCAAATTGCAATTCTTGAGTTTTCAAATTTCAAATGTTTATTATTTAAGTTGAATCAGTTGATTAATCATTAATGTGTATTCTTCTGAATTGTTGTAACCTTGTAGGATATCATGTCATCAATGGCCTCTAATTCTGATAGTGTGAGAGGTCCAATGAGTTCTAGCAATCCGACATGTTCTATTCCTGAAAAGCCATTAGGCTCTAAAGACATAGGGGGGAATATGGAAAGTTGACAAGACCGGATTCTTATAATCACGTGGAATGCAAGAATGTGGTAAACGTTTTTACAGGAGGAGTCAATAGGATAAAACACACATTGCTTGGCAATTGGGCAATGTCAAGGGTTGTGAAAATCTACCACGGAAGATATGGCCATTGTAGTCAAGCTTTACAAGAACCTCGCAGGAAGAAAAATGAAAGCGGGAAGAAGAAAACAAGATGAGACAAGAGGTGCAAATTTCAAAGGAAAGGGAGTTTGAAGAACCCGAGTTTGCATCAGTTGGCTCAAAAAAACCTCACGTGTTCGGGCCTTTGGACAAGATGGTTAGTGATGGGAAGATGAAACAAACTGTGATTAATGAAGAGATAGAAAGAAGTGGAGGGACTTAGCACATCATTACTTGAGCATGTGGTGTTATGCAAGGGCAATTCCTTTCAATGCACTCGATGACCAAGAGTTTGATCTCTTTTGTGAAGCAGTTGGCAAACATGGGCCAGGTTACAAGGGACCGAGCCATATCAGTTGCGGGTGCCTCTATTGAGAAAAGCTTATGAGACGGTGATAATGATCTTAGCAAGCAGAGGGCGGCCTGGAAAGAATATGGATGCAGTATTCTTACAGATGGGTGGACCGATAGGCTTCATAGGAGCGTGATGAATTTGTGTGTGCATTGTAAGGAGGGCACAAGCTTCATCAAGTCAATAGAGGACTCCAATCAGCCACATACGGGACCATATATTTTTAAGTGGATCGAGGATTGCATTAACGAGATTGATGAGGAAAATGTGATCCAAGTGGTTACAGATAACCACTCTTCCAATATGATGGCAAAAAACATGTTGGCAACGACGAGGCCGAGAATATTTTGGAGCAGTTGTGCTGCACACACACATTGACTTGATGTTGGAAGATATCGGGAATCTTCCTAAGTATAAGACCGTGATTGAGAAGGCAAGGTCTATTTCAGTGTTTATTTATCCCATATTAGCACTCTTGCATTAATGCGGAAGTTCACAAATAGGAGAGAGTTGGTTCGTCCCGAGTGACTAGATTTGCCACTTCCTTTCTCAGTCTTGGGTGTATTATCGACAAGAAAATGCAATTGGCTAGTATGGTTTCATCACCAGATTGGGATG
Organism: Agave tequilana; assembly: GCA_038442645.1. NCBI lineage: Eukaryota > Viridiplantae > Streptophyta > Magnoliopsida > Asparagales > Asparagaceae > Agave > Agave tequilana. Next base: position 1,949 of record JAVJIF010029637.1, on the reverse strand, counting down.
AGAATAGATGGTCAGGTACTGTAAAAGGGAGAGCAGTTAAGCAGACCATTTATTCAGATGTGTTTGGAGAGATGCACAACAGCTTATGAAAATTTACACTCCTCTTTTTAAGCTACTGAGGATAGTTGATGGAGATAAGAAGCCCTCAATGGGTTTCGTTTATGGCATGCTTCAGGATGCAAAGGATGAAATTAAGGCTTCTTGCAATAGGAAAGAGAGTGTTTACCGTCCAATACTTGAGATTATTGAGAAAAAGGCAAAGGATAGGCTTGATAGCCCACTTCACTTGACAGCCTACTATTTTAATCCTTATTATTATTATAAGGATAATACAATCAAAGAAGACACCTCTGTTAAGGCTGCACTGATGTATTGCATTGACAAATTTTATCCCGAGGAGTATAATTTCATGATATAATTGGCTCTAAAGAGGTTCAAGCATACAAGTCAGCAGCGGGAATTATGGGAAGTGGAATGGCAGAGAGATATTGGAAGAGTTTTAATGGCACAGATGATTTTAATCCAGGTATGTCTTTTTATTTTTGTTTAATATCCAAACATTTATTCAAAGCTTGTAATATTAGAAAATTGTTAATTGTGTCAATTTTCATGAGTAGCTCATTGGTGGGATTTTTATGGAGGAGAGGGCACCTTATCTTCGAAAGATGGCAATTAAAATTCTAAGCTTGACGAGTAGCTCATCCGGATGTGAAAGAAATTGGAGTGTTTTTTGAGGGGGTAAAATTTAATAATCATAATCTATTCCACTACTTTTGTTGTTTGACTCATTTATCTTTATAGTTTATATGATGCTTACTTATGTTCTTATATTAAATGTGCAGATACATACAAAGAAGAGGAATAGACTAGATCCAAAGAGATTGAATGATCTTGTTTTTGTGAGATTCAATAGGAGAATGTTACAGAAAAGAACAGCAAAGTCAAAAAGTGGGAAGAGCAAGGATGTGCTCGTTGCTCCTGATGATTCAAGGGCTCTTCATTGGAAAAATCCTAGAGTTAAAGAAAGAGAGAATGAAGACGAAGAAGAGATCTTTCCCGGTTCGGGTCTTTCATGGGTTCTTGTAGCCGAGGCTAGTGGAGCTAATGAAAACCCATATAGGAGGAATAAGAGAAGAGATCAAGGATAATTGGTGATCAAGGGAGCTCTTCTAGTATGGTGGAAGCTGAGATTCTTGAGGATGTCGAGGAAGGTGTGAGTGGAGAGAATTTGGATGAGGGTGGTAATAATGATTCTGATGATTATGCTGCTTCTTCACCCGTATTAGATGATGATGATGTTCGTTATGAAGATGATGATGAGGATTAGTAGTCTAGTAGATGCCTAGATGGAGGAGGCATTGTTTGGAGATTATATACATTTTTTGTTATTTTGAAACTTGGAATATTTGTGTAACTGTGTTGTCTTAATTAGGATTTCATATGTTTTTCATTTCATATGTTTATATTGTGATGTTGATGTGTTGATACTTGATAATGCTTTTTTTTATTAAGTACTAGGTAAGTAGATGACCTGTTATTTATTAAATTGTGATGTTTATGATTTCATTATTTTGATTGATAAATTGACTATTTTTTTATTTATCTTATTTGCAGGTAAGTTGATTTATATTTATTGTTGCGAAATTGAAAAACTTGGATTACTAAAGCGAAGAGATAAGTTCTCTTACTTATTTTTTATTATTTATTCATGTTGTCTTGTTGTTCATCATAACATAGTTTATAAAGCATTTTCAATAATTAACTGTATATAGTCATATGTAGTTTAGTATAAATATAATTAAATATGTTAAAAAACTCAATTTCGATTAATCTCCGATTAATCCCCGTTAATCCGATTAATCATTATTCAGTGTTGGACCGCACGATTAATGAAACCGATTTTTAGAACACTGTTACACTCTTGATAAAACTTTCCTTTAGATAGGAAA
>JAVJIF010029636.1:0-73889 GCA_038442645.1 Agave tequilana | reverse complement strand
TCCCTCACATGCATCATTGGCATCACTAGTCCTTGGTTCAAGAGCATTTCAAGCATGACCCATACGATAACTTTCACATCCAAACTCAACAAAACAAGTGCAAGCTACATTTAAACTATCAAAACTAAACAAGAGTAAGCATGAAATAAAGTAATGTTAGCTTGTTAGAGAGTTAGGATGTTAGAGTGTAGATCCATCATCATTAGCCATCAATGGCTCTTGTAAGAGCAAGGCCAAGTAGAGGCTATTAGATTCATGTGGATTATCAAGTAAGAAGTTAGTATGTTAGTGGGTAGTAGTTAGTTGTCATGAGGGAAAATTAGCCAAAATGTAAAAGGAGTTAGAGAGAAGAAAACAAAGAGAGGTAAAAGAGAGACCTTCATAACTTGTCACCTTCTATTACAAGTGCTCTTGCTTTCTAACCATGTACCACTCTCTCTCCTATTACAAGATCTACAAGAAATAGACAACACAAAAGAAGAAGAAGAAGAACAACACCTAAACTACCCTAAACTACAACAAGGAAAGAAAACTACTCCAACTTTATGTATATTCCCCTGAAGAAGAGCCCAGGGATATTTATAGGCACCAGGGAAAAGGGGGCAGGGGGACAACCCCTGGCCAAAGCTCGGGCGCGCCCGCGCCCATACGGCCGTGGAAACGTGGCCCAGGCCGCGTTTCTGCGATTCTTCTAGAGCCGCGCGCGCCTGCTACCGCGCGCTATCGCGTCTGTCCCCATGTCAGCTGGATGTCCCGGATTCTGGTTTTGGGCCCCTGGTTTTGACAAATCAGCTCTCTAAAGTCAATGGCTATATTATAGGCCTTTAATCACCCATTAAATAGTGATTTAGGGTCTTCATTGCACACCATGGACCTAGAAACATGCAAGAGAGGGTTATTAGCAGAATTTAATATTAAATAAATGTGAAGATGTGGTATGAAATATGCAGTTTTAGAGACTAATCATACCCCCACACTTATCTTTTGCTCATTCCGAGAAAAACAAAAACCAAAGGAATTATTACACCACTTTCTAGGTGACGCGATTGCACTGAGCATGTGTAACAAGCCGTTAAATCTCTAGGTTTTTCCAAGAGGAGGGTTTTGTCTCCTGAGCGTTTTCAACGAATTACACCCACAAAATCTATAAAGAAAGAAATCAAATGTTAGTATTTGAAAAATGCACTTTTGAAATAGAGAAAAATGTTAAAATATTTTTGCGAAAATATAAGTGATCCAAGGTCATAAGTTAACCAGAAATTATTCTGTAACGCCCCGATCCTGCGGGTACGGAGAAGTTACTACGACGTATATCTCAGGTCAGAAATACCCTCACGATATACATAAGCATCAGTAAAGGCAAAAATCAGAGTACGGAAGCACGTGGTGCATTATACATTCCAACATATGAGTACAATTAAAAGTTATCACCAGATATGACAAATATTTCAAGAATATTACATCACCGATAGGCGCAAATGCGAGAATACAAAGGGGTATACAAGTATGAACAGTACAAATAGCGCTCACGAGTTCACAGAGGGAAAACTCGAGAGACACGCAGGGGGGCCTAGAAGGATAGGGCTCTGGACGGTCTACTGGGGAACCACGCTTCGGCTGCGTCTCTCAGGTCAGCAACTGGGGGAATCCACATGCTCCAAGCTCCAGGATCTGACATGAGGATCTAGAGAAGTCAGAACCCCCAGCAAGTGGTGATGCGAATACCAGATGGCGTGCATAGATAAGCACACGTGTATCGATAAAACCGAATCATAAACATGCATAGAAAATCGTGTCGTGGGTACAGGCATACAGAAGCAAGTAGATAATATAGCAAGTGATATCATGATAAGATAAGAGCAGGAAACTGGTTGAATAGAACACAAGAACACAAGTGGCAAAGCAGGATGTAAGCAGAAATCTGATGTAAAACCCGATGAAAGCAATTCTGGCAAAACAAGTGACATACCAAGTTTTCAAAGCAACACAACCAGTTGTTATCTTGGTATCTTATTATTACTCATCTGACCTATATATCTAGGTATGTGTCATGGTGTACATCTCAACACACATACATCCATATATAAGTACGTCGAGGTTGGTTATTGGAAGTTGATGAGAACTGATAACTCATACTTATAGTAGTTCCCACCCGCCCGAGACATAGCCATTGGGGGCCTGAAATCCCCCTAACACGCATCTTCTGGGGGCCTGAAATCCCCCTAACACGAATCGTCAGTTTTAGTATTCCACCACTATAAGTAAGGCATCATACCGACATCCATCACTTCCTCCCATTCCCTGTGTAAGTTGTCCTTTTTATAACTTATTAAACATAATTATCAGATTACGGGAATGAGTAGGAACATAACTGGTCATAACAGGAATATATAAACAAGCATAACGGTAGTTCATAACAAGAGATTAGGTACTACATCCCGTAATGTGATAATCATGAGTAGAGAGTTAATCATAACAGGTATCAGGTTTTAACATGCCAATGACAAGTGTTCATGTAGGTGACAGGTGATAAGTCATATCATAACAAGGGGAAGGTGATAAGAGATAACATAACAGTTGTTAAGTGAAACAGACAGGTGTTAGGCATGAGCATGTAGCTGACATGTGTCAAGAAATAGTATGTCGAGTGTTAACATAACAAGTATGTACATGGCAAGTAATAGAGTAATAGCTGAGCATAATCAAGCGGAGCTGAGCAGGCTAGAGGCACAGACAGCGAACAGTGTTTAGTCACTAAAGCGCTTGGCGAGGTTACCGGGACGACTCGGCTAAAATGTGAGTAGAAAATCTGGCAGCATCTCGCCTAGACGAATTTAGTGAATAAAGCACCGAGTGCTAAGTATGCTCACCAGGCGGAGCTGAGAGACCTGATGGTCTAAGCGCACTCCTCTTTCGAGGAAGTGGGCAGAGCCCGGAGGCTAAGTATACTCGGGGTTTAGGCGCACTCTTTGTAACTATCACGAAACCCATAAGGGTACAGGCCTGGAACCATTGGGTAGGCATTCTGAAAGTGGGCAGAAACCCAGAGTCGGTACAAGAGTACATGCGATGTTAGTACCACACAAGCATGATATATCGTGAGAATAGCTAATCTACCGTAAAGCAGTGAAGCCTGAAGGCTGAGTAGAGAGCCCGAAAGCTGAAGGGCCCGGAGGCCAAGTATGAAGCCAGGAGGCTGAAGGGCCCGGAGGCCAAGTATGAAACCCGAAGACAAACGACCATGAAGGGTCGGCCACGCATGGTATAAGGTACATCACAGGCATGATATATGTACAAGAATTAAACTACCCTAATACAAGCAGTCGTCACAGGCATATACATGTCCAATCATTGGCACTCGGCCACATACAAATACAGGGACACAGCCCAATATAAAACACATTTAAATACAAAATAAATACACGTCGACCCGACGAAGCGGGAAAAATCAAATGGAGGCGAGGACACTCGCCTAAATCTCCGGGAAAGCCAAAAACTTTGAACCCTGGGAACTCGTGCAAGCGCCAGAAATAACGTAATAAAAAAAAATATAAATATTTAGAGAGAGAAAGGGAAGAGAAGAAGAAGAGATTAGAGAGAGGAGAGAGAGAAATTTGGAGAGAGAGCTGCTTAGAGAGAGAGAGTAAGAGATGAGAGAGAGAGGAGAGAGCAAAAAGAAGGGGGGCTGTTGCCCCCTTCAACCGCCCACGGCCAGGCCAGGAGGCCTGGCCGTGGCCCTGCCAGGACCAGCGCCGGCGGCCCTCCGGTGGCCGCCAGCCAGGGCTGGCCGCGCTGGCCACCCCAAAGAGGAGAGAGAGATCCAGGGGAGAGGGAGAAGAGAGAGCACAGGGGGTCTGTTGCCCCCCTGCTCACGCACAGTGCCCCCCTCTGGGGGTGCACGGCCTGGCCGCTGGCCAGGCCACGCCGGTGATTGCGCCAGGGTGGCGCGCGCCACCGGCGGGCAAGGGTGGCGCCGACCACTCCAAAAGAGAGGGAGAGGAGAGGGAAAGGAAGGAAAGAAAGGAGAAGAAAAGGAAGAAGAAGAGAAAAGAAAAAGAAAGGAAGAAGAAAAAGAAAAGAGGAGGAGGAGGCTCGCCGGCAGTGGTGGTTGAAGTCCCGGTGATGGTGGTGGTGGCCGGATCTGGGGGGAGGAGAGAGAGAGAGGTGGGAGAAATTGAAGGGTGGAGAAGAAAGATGAGGAGATGGGGAGAGAGAATTGAGGGAGAGATTAGAAGTTGAAGGGAGAGAGGGAGAGAATTTGGGGGAAGGAGGAGGAGGAGGAGGCGGCGGTCGTTGGCGCCAGGGAAGGAGAGAGAAGAAAGACGGGAAGAAAGAGAAAGAGAAAGAGAAAGAAAAATGAAAAGGAAAAGGTAAAGAAAATAAAAGGGGAAGATATTTTGGAGGGTTGTGTGGTGGAGGAATTTTGGAGAAAAGAAAAAGGAAAATAGAGGAAAAGGGAGTGGAAGGGAAAAATGGGGAAGAAAGAAAAGAAAGAAAAGAAAAATATGTCGATGATATTTCGAATCTGGGAAAATCCCAAAAATACCGAAAATGTTGGAAAATTTAACTGATCCAGAAAGGTCTCAAAAAATTCTTAAAAATAGTAAATATTATTTTAAGGTATATGGTGAAATCGGTTTTCAGAAATAAAATTATATTTTCAAATTAAAAATCTTGAAGTCAACCGTCGATACCGGTCTATACCGGGTCGGCCGGATTTGATAAATTCTGAAAATTCACAGAAAATGGCTGAAAGAAGAAAATATAATTCTAAGAAGTAATGTGAAAATGGAATCTAAAAATTCAATTCTGATTGCAAATTAAAAATCGTGGAATCAGCCAGCGATATCGGCCGACACCAAATCCGGTGGACTTTCGATAAATTCAGAAAATTCTCAGAAAAAGTATCTAGATAGGAAATATGATTTTAAAAAATAATGTGAAAATCCATTTCTAAAAATTCAACTCTGATTGTAAATTAAAAATCTGAGAATCGGTCAGCGGTACTAGTCGACACCGGTTTTGAAGATTTCAATTAATTTAGAAAAATTTCAGAAAAATAAAAAATTAAAATATTAGAAAATAATATTTGAAACTAAAATCAGTCAAATCTGAATAGCAGAAAGATTAAATTGAGTAATACCCTAAGATCGGGTCCCCGGTTCAGAATAGAGCTGACTCCGAGTTCACGAATCCGGATCCAAAGTAAAATGATCATATAAATAATTCATAATACAAAATAAATATAGGAAGTAAATCGAAAAATATAATCAAAAAATTTGAATACGCACTAAGTACGTATTCCGGGAGCGGGGTGTTACATTCCATCCACCTTACAAAAATTGCGTCCTCGCAATTTCCATAAGGGATAAAATGAACACAAAGAGGACATGGACCAGAATTATACCAATGAGATATGAATTACAGCAGGTAGGGCTATCAAGTCGACTGAACAATAATCAGAATATAGACATCTTCTGCACTTCCTGCTGTATAAATCTTCGAACGATGCCAAATGATATTAACCTGATAACATAGCTTCACAATAGAATTTTCACTGTATTGCATACTTAATAGCTCTCTTAGAATACGTCAGAATACCAAAGATAAAGGAAACCCTGATAATACTTAGCATAATAAAGAAGACCGATAATTAAGAATTCTGAATACTTGGCGTCGATTACTCTGAAAGATACAGCCAAGAATATAGAATACCCGTAGAGAATCCCGACTACTGACTTCTGAAAGATAACCTGATTGTAGACCCATTCTGAGAATTCCCGAACTCCCGAACTTCATAGAGTTGGTCTAAGAGATCATATAATAGCTTCATTCAGAACCAGCCGCTACCTCTCTAGTCTACCCATATCTTAAGTTGGTATAAAGGCTTTGAAAAACCAAAACAGTGGAAAGATGGAAGAGATTAGGATTCAAAGGAAGGATGATCAAGAAATAATAGCTAACTTTGTACTTGTAGTTGGAGTGTATAACCAGGACTCATGCATTCCAGTTACAAATTTCTTTACCATTAATTTGCCATCTGGACGTACTGAGGATGTGAGAGCCTAGGCTCTGATACCATCCTGTAACGCCTCGATCCCGCGGGTACGGAGACGTTACTGCGACGTATATATGTAGGTCAAAAACACCCTCACGTATATACGCTAAGCATCAATAAAGGCAAGAATCAGAGTACGGAAGCATGTGGTGCATATACATTCCAACATATGAGTACAATTACAAAGTTATCACCAGATGTGATAAATATTTCAAGATTATTACATCTCCGATAGGCGCAAATGCGAGAATACAAAGGGGTATACAAGTATGAACAGTACAAATAGCGCTCACGAGTTCACAGAGGGAAAACTCGAGAGACGCACAGGGGGCCTAGAAGGTAGGGCTCTAGACGGTCTACTGGGGATCCACGCTTCGGCTGCGTCTCTCAGGTCAGCAACTGGGATAATCCACATGCTCCAAGCTTCAGGACCTGGACATGAGGATCCAGAGGAGTCAGAACTCTCCAGCAAGTGGTGATGCGAATACCAGATGGCGTGCATAGATAAATACACGTGTATCGATAAAACGGAATCATAAACATGCATAGAAAACCGTGTCGTGGGCACAGGCATACAGGAGCAAGTAGATAATAGCAAGTGATATCATGATAAGATAAGAGTAGAAAACTGGTGAAATAGAACACAAGAGCACAAGTGGCAAAGCAGGATGTAAGCAGAAATCTGATGTAAAACCCGATGAAAGCAATTGTGGCAAAATAAGTGACATAACCAAGTTTGCAAAGCAACACAACCAGTTGTTATCTTGGCAACTTATTATTACTCATCTGACCCATATATCTAGGTATGTGTCCTGGTGTACATCTCAACACACATACATCCATATATAAGTACGTCGAGGTTGGTTATTGGAAGCTGATGAAGAACTGATAACTCATACTTATAGTAGTTCCCGTCCGCCCAGGACACAGCCATTGGGGGCCTGAAATCCTCCTAACACGCATCTTCTGGGGGCCTGAAATCCCCCTAACAAGAATCGTCGGTTTTAGTATTCCACCATTATAAGTAAGGCATCATACCGGCATCCATCACTTCCTCCCATTCCCCGTGTAAGTTGTCCTTTTATAACTTATTAAACATAATTATCAGATTACGGGAATGAGTAGGAACATAACTGGTCATAACAGGAGTATATAACAAGCATAATGGGAGTTCATAACAAGAGATCAGGTACTACATTCCCGTAATGTGATAATCATGAGTAGATAGTTAATCATAACAGGTATCAGGTGTTAACATGCCAATGACAAGTGTTTATGTAGGTGACAGGTGATAAGTCATGTCATAACAAGGGGAAGGTGATAAGAGATAACATAACAGTTGTTAAGTGATACAGACAGGTGTTAGGCATGAGTATGTAGCGACATGTGTCAAGAAATAGTATGTCGAGTGTTAACATAACAAGTATGTACATGGCAAGTAATAGAGTAATAGCTGAGTACGATCAAGCGGAGCTGAGCAGGCTGGAGGCACAGACAGCGAACAATGTTTAGTCATTAAAGCGCTTGGCGAGGTTACCGGGACGACTTGACTAAAGTGCGAGTAGAAAATCTGGCAGCATCTCGCCTAGACGAATTTAGTGAATAAAGCACCGAGTGCTAAGTATGCTCACCAGGCGGAGCTGAGAGACCTGATGGTCTAAGCGCACTCCTCTTTCGAGGAAGTGGGCTGAGCCCGGAGGCTAAAGTACGCTCGGGTTTAGGCGCACTCTTGGTAGCTACCACGAAACCTATAAGGGTACAGGCCTAGAACCATTAGGTAGCCATCCTAGGAGTGGACAGAAACCCAGAGTCGGTACAAGAGTACCTGCGATGTTAGTACCACGCAAGCATGATATATCATGAGAATAGCTAATCTACCGTAAAGTAGTGAAGCCTGAAGGCTGAGTAGAGAGCCCGAAAGCTGAAGGGCCCGGAGGCCAAGTATGAAACCCGAAGACAAACGACACGAAGGGTCGGCCACACATGGTATAAGGTACATCACAGGCATGGTATATGTACAAGAATTAAACTACCCTAATACAAGCAGTTGTCACAGGCATATACATGTCCAATCATTGGCACTCGACCATATACAAATACAGGGACACACCCAATATAAAATACATTTAAATACAAAATAAATACACGTCGACCCGACGAAGCAGGAAAAACCAAATGGAGGCGAGGACACTCGCCTAAATCTCCGGGAAAGCTGAAAACTCTGAAACCCCGGGAACTCGCGCAAGCGCCAAAAATGACATAATAAATATATATATATATATATATATAATATATATAAATATTTAGAGAGAGAAAGGAAAGAGGAGAGAGAAAGAGATTAGAGAGAGGAGAGAGAGAATTTGGAGAGAGAGTTGCTTAGAGAGAGTGAGAGATGAAAGAGAGAGGAGAGAGAAAAAAGAAGGGGGCTGTTGCCCCCTCTCAACAGCCCACGGCCAGGCCAGGAGGCCTGGCCGTGGCCCTGCCAGGACCAGCGCCGGCGGCCCTCCGGTGGTCGTCGGCCAGGGTGGCCGCGCTGGCCACCCCAAAGAGAAGAGAGAGAGCTCCAAGGGAGAGGGAGAAGAGAGAGAGAGAGAGAGAGAGAGAGCACAGGGGGGCTGTTGCCTCCCTGCTCACTCACAGCGCCCCCTCTGGGGGCGCACGGCCTGGCCGCCGGCCAGGCCACGCCTAGTGGCGGCGCCAGGGCGGCGCGCGCCACCGACGGGCAGGGGTGGCGCCGGCCACCCCAAAAGAGAGGGAGAGGAGAGGGAAAGGAAGGAAAAGAAAGGAGAAGAAAAGGAAGAAGAAGAGGAAAAGAATAAGAAAGGAAGAAGAAAAAGAAAAGAGGAGGAGGAGGCTCGCCGGAGTTGGAGGGGCTCACCGGCGGTGGTGGTCGAAGTCCCAGTGATGGTGGTGGTGGCTGGATCTTGGGGGGAGGAAGAGAGAGAGAGGTGGGAGAAATTGAAGGGTCGAGAAGAAAGAGGAGGAGATGGAGAGAGAGAATTGAGGGAGAGGTTAGAAGTTGAAGGGAGAGAGGGAGAGAATTTGGGGAAGAAGGAGGAGGAAGCGACAGTCATTGGCGCCAGGAGAAGGAGAAGAAAGAAGGGAAGAAGGAGAAAGAGAAAGAAAAATGAAAAGGAAAAGAAAAAGAAAATAAAAAGAAAAAAGGGAAGATATTTTGAAGGGTTGTGTGGTGGAGGAATTTTTGGGAAAAAGAAAAAGGAAAATAGAGGAAAAGGGAGTGGATGGGAAAAATGGGGAAGAAAAGAAACTAAAGAAAAGAAAAAATGTAGATGATATTTCGGATCTGGGAAATCCCAAAATACCGAAAATGTTGGAAAATTTGACTGATCCGGAAAGGTCTCAAAAAATTCTTAAAAATAGTAAATATTATTTTAAGGTTCATGGTGAAATCGATTTTCAAAAATAAAATTACATTTTCAAATTAAGAATCCTGAAGTCAACCGTCGATACCGGGTCGGCCAGATTTTGATAAATTCTGAAAATTCTCAGAAAATTGCTGAAAGAAGAAAATATGATTCTAAGAAATGTGAAAATAGAATCTAGAAATTCAATTTTTATTACAAATTAAAAATCCTGGAATCAGCCAACGATATCGGCCGACACCAAATCCGGTGGACTTTCAGTAAAGTCAGAAAATTCTCAGAAAAAGTATCTAGATAGAAAATATGATTTTAAGAAATAATGTGAAAAGCCATTTCTAGAAATTCAACTCTGATTGTATATTAAAAATCCGAGAATCGGTCAGCGGTACTGGTCAACACCGGGTTTTGAAGATTTTCAATTTAATTCAGGAAAATTCCAGAAAATCATAGAAAATCTAAAATTTTAGAAAACAATGTTTGAAACTGAAATCGGTCAAATCTGAATAGCAAAAAAACTAAATTTAGTAATACCCTAAGATCGGGTCCTTGGTTTAGAATAGGGCTGACCGAGTTCACGAATCCGGATCCAAACCAAATTAATCATATAAATAGTTCATAATACAAAATAAATACAGGAAGTAAATTGAAAAATACAATCAAAAAATCTGAATACGCACTAAGTACGTATTCCGGAAGCGGGGTGTTACTTATTCTTCCTTAAACTAAGTCGAAATGCAAAATCTTGTTATAGATTAAATGTAAGAATTTAAAATTGAATTGATTCTTTGATCTTTCATAAAACTCTTAGAAAAAATATGCATTTTGTGAACAGTGAAGATTTTTAGGATATCGACTCTAACTTTCATGCCATTTATTTGTGTGTATTTATTTATTTATTTCTTGTTCTTTTTTTTTCTTCCGTTAGCTTTCTTAGGCTTTCTTATTTACCCGGGTAGTGAGCCTTGTTGATCCCGATTTGATACCAATTGTAGGATCTAAAAATTACGTCAACACTCAAATAAAGATATTAGAGTTAATTGAAAGAACTTGCATAAAAAGAAATAAATCACAGAAAGTAAATCAAACGCAAATACAAGTGATTTATCCTAATTCGGTCCTCTTGATCTACATCCAGTCCCTAAGCCACCCGCTTGAGATTTTTCTTTAACCTTTGATTTTGTACACCCAAAATCAACACCTTGTATACCACTTGACAAATCCCCTTTTTAAATGTATACAACTCTTCTTACAACCAAGAAGACACAACACCTTGTACAACCTCTCTTCAACCCGAAGACGCTACTGTACAATCTTTCTCTTTGAGTGATTACAAACAATCCATAAGCCTTGAATCTGTATGTGATCATGAATAAGGACTCTTATAGGTGGACTCTCAGAAATCTTCACTAAAGATTTAGAATTTGAGTCAAGAATTGAAAGTGGAAACAGTTTTCTGAAAAACAGATTTTGAACAGAGTTTTTAGGCAGAAAACTATTGATATGAATTAGTGTATTTAGCCTAGGACAACATCCCTATTTATAGCTAAAATCTATGATCAGTTAGGGTAGTTATCAGGACAAATTTGAATATTAAAACGTTGGATAAAACACCAAAAATCAGAAACTGTCTAACAGTCAGAAACTACCATTAGTCGACTTGAGTCTATGGGTTAGTCGACTAGAAGAACAACTTTTGCCTATATTAGTCAACTAATAAAGGGAGCAAGTCGACTAGGGAATGGCTGATACAAAAGACATGTTTCTGAAAACTGAATATAGTCGACCAGTAGAAGGTATAAGTCGACTAGGCCATATATTAGTCGACTATAAAGACTTATAAGTTGACTAATAGTGCATACAAATCAAAAACAGAAAGTTGGTATGCATCTAAAAACAAACCTAAGTCGACTGTAGTTAAGGGTTAGTCGACTATAGTTGGTATAAGTCGACTATGCTTGGTAATAAGTTGACTTATGGACTTAAGATGTGTGTGTATGTTCAGGGCTTTTAACATTCTAATAAATATTACAATACACATTCATAGCCATTATTCTTGGGAAGTCTTGAGCATGTAGAACTCTTGTATAAACTTGTGAGATAGAGCTCCAATGAAATAGCTTCACAAATGTATCATCAGAATCATGTTCCAACATTCTCCCCCTTTTTGATGATGACACTTTGTGTGCATGAAAAAACTCCCCCTGCAGATAATATGTTATATGTTCTCCCCCTGCGTAGATCAGGTTATAACAAATATAAAAAAAATATGGGTTCTGCCCCTGCATAGAACAGGTTATAACAGATATAGAAAAACATGTGTTCTCCCCCTGCAAAAAATATATCATAACATATATATACATATGATAAATGTTTGAAATATCTTTCTTATTAAACTTTTTATTTGGTACCTAAAAGATAAACATTAAAATGATACCAATTATTTATAAGATCAAAGCATTAACATTTAGGAATCCAAACCTAATTTGAATTGGTTTCCATCTGTTAGTATACATATAATTGCATGAATCACATATAGAATGTATGTATGATGCAATATAAGTATTTTTTATCAACAATGCTTAAGTTTTTAGGAATCCATATGAACTTATTCTTAATTCTTTTTGAAATAATATCAGTATTTCTTTTCACAAAAGAATTATATGGCTTATGATTCTTTTTACAAACATGTTTAGATTTTCCACTTTGATTAAGAATCTAAGACCATAATGATTATGTGACATCTTTTGATATGAAAACAAATCATTTAATTTTTCTTTTTCTTGATTAAATTTAGTCACATTTTTCAAAATCTCTTCATACTTCATTTTGAAACTCGATATGTCTTTATTTAAAAAAGTAATTCTTTTATTTAAAAACAAAGTTTCCTTTTTAAGCATAACATTTTCTTTTGTAAAATTCTCACTATCCTTTTTCAATGATGATATCACTTTTTTAAAATCATCTTTTTGAGAATTTATAGAAGAAATTTGGGAAACATAACTTGAATTTTCTATGAAAAGTTTTTTTATTTTCCTTGACAGAACTTTATTCTTTATCTTTTCATTCTTAAGATTATTGTATAATTCATGAAATGCATTTAAGAGTTCAATATATTGTACCTCATCTTCTTCTTGAGCATGAAATAAATGTGGCATGTTCAGTGACTTTTTCTTCGTCAGAGGAAGAGGAATCACTATTTTCCCGTGATGCTTGATAGTATTTCTTCTTTTTGAACTTTTGTTCTTGAATTTACCTTTGTTTTTGAGCAATGGGTAATCCTTCTTTATATGACCTGTTTTATTACAATTAAAATATTTAAACTTACCTTGCTTCAAAAACTTTCTGAATTTTCTTGAGAGCATTGCCATCTCCTTTTTATCGTCATTTGAATTGTCCGTATCTGAGAATGCATGGAAGGCAAGTTCTTTCTTCTTTGAGAAAGGTTGTTGTTCATCTTTCTTTCTGTCTTCCAGTTGACTTCATATGCCATTAAATTACCACTGAGATTTTCTAATGATATAATGGAGAGATCATTTGCTTCTTGGATTGCAGTGTCTTCTTCTCCCAATCTGATGAGAGTGCACGAAGGATCTTGCGAACTTTTTCGACTTGGGTGTATTCCTTTCCAAGGATTGCTAAGGAATTTGTTATGTCGGTGAACCTTGTAACCATTTTTGAGATGGTTTCATTCTCCTTCATTTTGAATAGTTCAAACCTGTGGACAAGAATAGAAATTTTAGATTCTTTGACCTTATTTGTGCCTTCATGTGTTACCTGTAGAGTGTGCCATATTTGATTTGCAGATGTGGCTGTTGACACACGATTGAATTCTTCTTTGGTTAAGGCACAGAATAATGCATTCATCGCTTTGGCATCAAGGTTCGCATTCTTCTTTTGATCATCAGTCCAAGCGCTGTAATTGGTAGCTGGTTTGGTGTACGCTGCTTCTACTATATTCCATAGTTCGTAGTTGAGCGATTGCAAGTAAATCTTCATTCTACACTTTCAGTAGTTTTAGTTCAATCCATCAAATAGTGGTGGACGTTGTGTAGAATGTTCTTCTCTGAATTGCGATGAAAGAAACTCTGTTGCCATCCTTGTAGGTTATGACTGGGTATGCAGGGCTCTGATAGAGTATGCCGGGCTGGCTCTAATACCAATTGTTGGTCCCGATTTGATACCATTTGTAGGATCTAAAAATTACGTCAATACTCAAACAAAGATATTAGAGTTAAAGAAAAGAACTTGCATAAAAGGAAATAAATCACGGAAAGTAAATCAAACTCAAACATAAATGATTTATCCTGGTTCGGTCCTCTTGACTTACATCCAGTCCCTAAGCCACCAGCTTGAGATTTTTCTTTAACCTTTGATTTTGTACACCCAAAATCAACACCTTGTATACCACTTGACAAATCCTCTTTGCCAAATGTATACAGCTCTTCTTATAACCAAGAAGACACAACACCTTGTATAATCTCTCTTCAATCCGAAGACGCTCTTGTACAATCTTTCTCTTTGAGTGATTACAAACAATCCTATAAGCCTTGAATCTGTATGTGATCGTGAACAAGGACTCTTATAGGTGGACTCTCAGAAATCTTCACTAGAGGATTAGAATTTGAGTGAAGAATTGAAAGTGGAAACAGTTTTCTGAAAAACAGATTTTGAACAGAGTTTTTAGGCAGAAAACTGTTGATATGAATTGGTGTATTTAGCCTAGGACAACATCCCTATTTATTGCTGAAATCTATGGTCAGTTAGGGTAGTTATCAGGACAAATTTGAATATTGAAACGTTGGATAAAACACCAGAAATCAAAAACTGTCTAACAGTCAGAAACTTCCATTAGTCGACTCGAGTCTATGGGTTAGTCGAGTAGAAGAACAACTTTTGCCTATATTAGTCAACTAATAAAGGGGGCAAGTCGATTAGGGAATGGCTGATACAAAAGACATGTTTCTGAAAACTGAATATAGTCGACCAGTAGAAGATATAAGTCGACTAGGCCATATATTAGTCGACTATAAAGACTTATAAGTCGACTAATAGTGCATACAGATCAGAAACAGAAAGTTGGTATGCATCTAAAAACAAACCCAAGTCAAATATAGTTAAGGGTTAGTCGACTATAGTTGGTATAAGTCGACTATGCTTGGTAATAAGTCGACTTATGGACTTAAGATGTGTGTGTATGTTCAAGGCTTTTAACGTTCTAATAAATATTACAATACACATCCATAGCCATTATTCTTGGAAAGTCTTGAGCATGTAAAACTCTTATATAAACTTGTGAGATAGAGCTCCAATGAAATGGCTTCACAAATGTATCATCAGAATCAAGTTCCAACAAGCCTTTAGCCGGTGACTCCCAAACCAGATGATCTTTAGGGCACCAGATGAGAAAACATCCCTCGGGCTTACGGACTCGAGTAAATAAGGCCACAAAACTAAAGGGGATTATTTTGATTTTGTCCATCTTTTCAGGCGTGAATAATCATGCTTCCTGAGGCATGATTACCCAACTTCAATAAGTAGTTTTATTATCATTTTTTAAATATTTTTGTGTGGCATTTCCGGTCTTATTTCAATCCAAAAAATTGTGTAAGTGTGAAATGCATAAATGTAAGGAAAAAAATTCAAGATCAAATTATCTTTTCAATCTTACTTTCTTATCCTAAATTTTAAACAAGATCTATTATTTTGACTTGGTTTAAAATTTCATAATTTTAGGTCTTCCTAATTCCTAAGATAATCTTAATTTTCTTAAAAATAAATCAAAACTATTTCTCTTATGTCAAAAAGTTTTGTAAAAAGAAAAGAAAAGAGTTTTTATATAAATTTTTTTTAAAAGGTTCCTAAAAAGAAGTGAAAAGAAAAAAGATTTAAAACCACCTATGTTAGTAAACTTTCCCCCACACTTATCTCATGCATTGTCCTCAATGCATCGTGAATGTGTATATACATGAAACAAATAGAAAGGGAAGGAAAATTACCTCATGGTGGTGGCTCCGGTGGTGGTTTGATTGGGCCAAGCGTTGCCACCCAATCAAGATAATGTGGTGACTCACGGAACCCACCTTTATTGACCTCGTTTGTATTAACATATTTACACTCTCCAATTTTAATAGGATCATGCAAGATCCTATCATGAAAATTATTCCCTTTACATGACCAATCTTAGAAGATCATCACTGAGTCATTTTGGTCAATACCTTGGTCCAACAATAGAATGTGGTCTTGTGGAATGGATGATTTGGTTTTGAAATGAAGAGTTCGGGAACCAATACTAACAGGAAAATCAACTTTGGATTCGAGAGTCAGTATAGGTTCAAGAGTTGAGCCAAATCAAAGAATTTAATTTCACATTCTGTTCCCATCAATGAAATGTGACTATAAAAAGGAAGTGGTTCAATTTCTAAATCCATAGGTACAGGAATCAATGTTGGCTCGGGCAATGGGTCAAACTTGGGTAAGGATGCCAGAGTCAACAAAGATTCAAAGATTGGAATTGAATCACAAAGTTATAGGTCGAGGTTCACATTCATATTCAAGTTCAATTTCATTGAAATGGAAACTTGCCAATTTGTCAATGGGTTGAAATTGGTCAAGTTCAAGATTTTGTGGTGAAATTGAATATTGGTCAAAGTCTTCAAGATTCCATGATTTTTGATTTTCATCAATATGATTAGAAGTGTTAGGAATAGTCAAAGATTGGGTAGGGAGAGTTTCCTTATTCCTATATATTTTTTCCAATCGACTAAGTTTGCTTCTATCATATTGAAAGTATCACTTTGGAATTGAATCATGAATTCCGTACTCTTTTCTAAGTCGGTATGTTCTTGTGGGACATGAAAAATGGAGTAAGGATCTTGGATTTGAAAACTTTGATGGGATTTTGAGTCCTCTAGATGTTGAATTTGTCGCTCGAGTTCTTCTAAGGCTTCCATTCTCTTTTCCCAATCAATAGGTTCTTCTAATGGTTGTTCGGGGGAAGGAGTATATGAAGCTGGATGTTGGTAAGGTAATTAACAATAATACTCAGGGGAGTTGTATCCCTACTGACACGGTGAAGAGTGGTGATGATTATTCCAATTTTGTTCGTAGTATTGGGTCTGGGGCACATATTGAGTCGGATAATCCCAATTCGGTACATAAGATTGGTTCATGTTGTACATAGCCGGGTCGGAGTTATCCGAGTCAAATGAGGTCGGGGTGAAATATGGATTCATATTAGGATTGAAAAAATTATTGTTGTTAAAATCCATTTCACAATTTACATGAAAGAAAAATAAACAAACAAACAAACAAATAAAGAAAAAGAAAAAGAAAAAGAAAAAGAAAACAAGCCTATACTAGGGTTGACTTAGACCTAGACGACTCCTAACTGTTTAGACTATCCACAGGGGGTACATTGTTGGAATCTAACTACGAGTTAATCGGCTAGGTAGGGGCAAGATCAGTGGGAGGTATCCGTGCCGAAGCAACGGGCCTAAGTATATCAAACCACTATTCTTTGAGGTTTCGCGTCTCAATCCCCAACCTTAGACATCGATTTGACATGAGTCAACTTCTAACAACTTTTCCCTTAGGTCAATCTCTTAAATGAGTCTGAGATGTCCCTAGGGGCCAACGTCTAGCAATTTTTATTAAGGCTTGGGTTGTGTGAGTGGGGAGGTAATTTTGGTCTAAGGGAGGGTAATGACTTCCTCACCTTATGTTGTATTGGGTTTTGCCCTTAAGTTCAATTCGTGCTAGTGTGCAATATAGATAAGAATGAACAAACAAAGAGAGTAAATCACCCGCGTGTTTGTCCTAACTATATGTTATGCAATATGTCCACCTCTGTCAAAATCACAACAACACAAGAACAAAATATAGTATATTAGAATGAAAATTGGCACGTGCCTAAATGCAAATGTCTAAACTGTTTTAAAGCATCCAATTTCTGTATTTTAGTTCTTAAATTATTATAGTGCACAGGTGACAAAGATTAGCAACAGAATATAAAAATATACAAGAATTTGCCCAACCACACAAGAGAAAGTGTGAAATTTTGCAATGCTAAAGAATTTGACCTGCACACCAAAAACAAAGAAGAAAAGTTAACAAAAACGTGAAATCAAACCGTTCCCATTCCCGACAACGGTGCCAAAATTTGATCGGGGGAAAATCGCGCACGAAAAGTGTATGTTTTGAAATCAAGAGTTAAAAATGCATGCTTTGGCTTCCTGGATACTTACGTTGTAGCATAGAGGCTAAAACGAGTCGAATCCACAAGGACGGGAGTGATAGAATAGAAGCTTACACGGTATGTTTACGTGTATGTTAACGATTCTTCAATGTTTGAAAGAATGAAAAGAAATGAAAACAAAGAATGAAAAGAGAAGCACGGTGAAATACAAAGAAGTGAAAAACGTAGAAAAGAGAATATATTTGTGATTTTTAGATAGTATTTCTAAAACAAAGTGAAAAAGAAAGAAAATTCATGGCTACTAAATACTAATGGCTTCACTAACCATGCTAACCTCTTAGTGATAGTTGCCTCACATGTATCATTGGCCATCACTAGTCCTTAGTTCAAGAACATTTCAAAGCATGACCTTACGATAACTTTCACATCTAAACTCAACAAAACAAGTGCAAGCTTCATTTAAACCATCAAAACTAAACAAGAGTAAGTATGGAGTAAAGTAATGTTAGCTTGTTAGAGAGTTAGGATGTTAGAGTGTTAGATCCATTATCATGAGCCATCAATGGCTCTTGCAAGAGCAAGGCCAAGAAGAGGCTATTAGATTCATGTATATTATCAAGTAAGAAGTTAGCAAGTTAGTGGGTAGTAGTTAGTTGCCATGAGAGAAAATTAGCTAAACATGTAAAAGGAGTTAGAGAGAAGAAAACAAAGAGAGGTAAAAAGAGAATCTTTCATAACTTGTCACCTTCCATTACAAGTGCTCTAGCTATCTAACCATGTACCACTCTCTCTCCTATTACAAGATCTACAAGAAATGAAAACACAAAAGAAGAAGAAGAAGAACAACTAACCTAAACTACTCTAAACTACAACAAGGAAAGAAAACTACTCTAACTCTCTGTATATTCCCCTGAAGAAAAACCCCAGGGGGTATTTATAGGCACCAGGGAAAAAGGGGCCAGGGGGACAACCCCTGGCCCAAAGCACTGGTGCGGTCACGCCAATACGGCCGCGGAAACTCGGCCCAGGCCATGTTTCTGCAGCTCTTCTAGAGCCGCGCGCTGTCGCGTCTGTCCTTTGTCAGCTGGATATCCCAGTTTCTAGTTTCGGGCCTCTGCTTTTGACGAATCAGCTCTCCAAAGTCAATGGCTATATTATAGGCCTTTAATCACCCATTAAATGGTAATTAGGGTCTTCTTCTTCATTGCACACCATGGACCTAAAAACATGCAAAAGAGGTGCTATTAGCAGAATTTAATATTGAATAAATGTGAAAATGTGGTATGAAATATATAGTTTTAGAGACTAATCACACGTTTACCTTGATTCAGAGGTGATCAGCGTATAACCCATATGATCAAACTCTGTTCCGGTCCATATTACATCATTAAGACTTCATCGAGTAAGTATGAAATGGTATGAGTATAACGGAGGAATCCATCATCATGAGCTATCGGTGGAACTCGCAAAGGCAAGACAATTTTGATACTATGAGACTCACTTGAATTATAATCAAAACCAAAAGAAGAAAAGTAAAAAGAGAAACATAAAATGTAAACTTTTGATTACATAGAAAATGATGAAAGAAAGAAAAAAAATTATTTCGGTATCACTCTCAACATAATTCTCTCTTTATTTAACATGAATCTAGTCTAATCTATGTTTACAAAAGAAATAGAAAATTACATTAAAAGAGAAAGAAAACCTAAGTTAAAAACTAGAAACAAAAATTATCCTAAACTTTCTGCCTAGTGGTGCGCTTCTGCCTTCGGATTTGCAGGTATTTATATGAGAAATGGAAGAGATAGAGTCATACGAAGATAGGGGGAGCAAACGCTCCCCTGATTCGAATACAAAGTTGCATCTTTTATCTCTTTTTTTTAATCCAATTGGGTTTGCAGTTTGAATTCTGGATTTACGCTATCCTCATTATTTTCAGCTTAACCAAATGGATTTTCAAAAATCCAGCTCTTAATTGATTTTATCTTCTATCATCTTTTCTGATCTGCTTCTAAACCTCTGGATTTGAGTAGATTTTCATTGATTTGCTTGAACTTTTAAAACTCCAGATTTATTTGGATAAACTAGTCCATTTGTCCTTTTTCTCCATTAATTACTTTGCACGCCATTAGACATTAAAATGAATTAAATAGCATAGTTTTATTACGAAATAAATGTGAAAATGTAACACTAAATATGCAATATTAGTGACCGATCATACCCCCACACCTATTTTTTGCTCGTCCTCGAGCAAACCAAATAAAAAGAAAAATAGAGCTAACTAATAAACTCACTTTCGTAGGAATCATGATTGCACTTAGTACGTGTAACAAGCTGTTAACCTTTAGGTTTTTCTTAGAGGACGAGTTTTATCTCGTGAGGGTTTTCAGTTGATTACACCCACAAAATCCATAAAGAAAGAGAAATAAAGTGTTAGTCTTTTTTGAAAATGCATTTTTAAAAGAGAGAGAATATTTGAAGTATTTTGCAAGAATTAAGCAATCTATAAATCATAGGAACACCAAACTATTCATCCCAAAATCTAGTCTCTATTCAAAAACTTGTTATCAATCAAGGTAAGGAGTCAAACTGTATTTCTTATCTACTCTATTATTTTATCCTAAATCAAATGTACCTTCGTGACCATAAATATTTGACTCGGGATTCTTCAACTCTAACTCTTATGCTTTATTTTTACATATTTTGGTGGTAATATCCCTTACTTCTATTAGGCTTTCTAATCTACCATGTAATGAGCCTTAGGTCAGTGACCCCAAACCTGACGGTCTTAGGGCACCGGGTGAGCAAACACCCAAGGACTTAAGGACTCGAGCAAATAAGCAAAACTAAGAATTTTATTAGTTATATGGACCACTTTTAGACGTGAATACTTATGCGTTATGAGGCATACATACCAACTTAATCAGAAGATTTTTGATATATATATATATATATATATATATATATATATTTCTTTTTTTTTTTTTTATAAGACATAAGTGATTGGTAGTGAAAAATGCATAATTGTCATCATATTTACTATCACATTTTCACATTTATTCATATAATAATGCACATTTATTAATATTTTGTTATTTAATGTGTGCAGGCCTTGAGTATTGAATTAAATAAAGAATTAAAGCTTAATGAAGCCCAAAAGCCCATATCCAAGCCCAAGTCCAAGCCCAGGTGTAAAAGTGCAATTACAAGAAGTCAAAAGTGCAAATACAAAGTATAAAAATTGCAAATACTGCAAAGAGGGAAAGGATAGAGTTCTATTCTACCCTAAATGCTTGGTGGATGAGGATAAATAAGAGTGCAAGGATGAGATTCATTTTTGAAGGGATTTGGATTTAGGGTAACTTGATTTCTAAGTTATCTCGAAAATCCAAAATGAAGAGCCAGGATCCAGCATCCAGAAGCATATGCCCAGATGGACGGACCAGAGGAGGCCACGCGCGAAAGCGCGCGGCCAGAGATCAGACTGTGGCCGCGGAAACGCGGCCCAAGCCGCGTTTCCGCGGCAATCCTGCCTTATCCATCTACCAGTTTTCGTGGAGGAGTTTATCCGGGACTCTATCGCCTTCTTCACTATAAATACCCCTGCAGGCGCAGCAGAGAGGGCATCCAGAGAAGATTAGGGTTTTTTCTTTAGCTTTTTCTTAAAATTCTGCACGTTGTAATTTCGTTTTTAAGGCTTTGTGGAGAAGAAGGAGCTTGTATTTGGAGACGTACTTTCGAATAAAGGTTACTTTCTGTTGCATATTTAATTCTTGTCAATTTTTATTTCTTTTCTCTATGTTTATTTGCTTCGGTTTTCATCTGCGATCTCTTGTTTTCTTTCTTCTTCTTTTCGTCTAATTAAAAAAAAGAAAATAAAAAAATAAAAATAATTATAAAAAAAATGATGTCTAACTAATTCTTTGTGTGGTTTGCTGATCACTTAAGCAACCCTAGGGCAAGTTAGGATTTGAATTGATTGATGACCATTTTTTAGAAACCCTAGGTTTAATGATTATTGTTCTTGAAGATTAAACTGATAATTAGATTTCTTAATCTAGGTTGCACATTTAAAAGACTTCTCATGACTTCATACTTAAGAACTAGGACAGCCTAAATTTAAGATTAATCTTTTCTTAAGCTGTACTTAGTGTTAGGATGAAACATTGTTTAGTTTTTAATAATGTAACTTAGTTAGAATCTTGTATCGTCTTTTCTTACTTGAATCATTCTTAATAACCTATGATGAATCACATATATCTCAAGAAGAAATTTAACATCCAAGTTTGCATGATGGGTTGTGGTAGTAGATCAGTAAAACCATACTTCTTTATTCATATACACTTCAAATCTAATCCTTTCTCTGTTTTATTCAAAGCATACAGAGGAATCGGCCGAAAAGCTTGCATCGCATCCTTCCCTGAGGATCACGACCCGCTTTGGCCCTTGCTACAGCGGATAGCATTGAGACTAAGAACTCTACAACTCATTCTTATTATTTACAAATTCTTAAATCTCAATCAAAATTTTGGGCGCGACACTAGTAGTTCACTACTAATTAATTTTTCCGCAGGTTGCTCAGAATTGCAAATACTGCTTACTGCTGTGATAAATTTTCTCTGTGATCATTCTGCAACTGCTAATTAATAACATTAACCCATTTGTTGATAATAAAAAAAAATTAGACTCTTGCATTTAGGGCACGTGTCTATTTTAATTTTTTTAATTCTGTTGAAGAGTGCTGGCGACAAGGTACGTCTGCATTGCATATAGATTAGGAAACACTCTTGGCTGTTTACTGCTTTTTGAGTGATTACTTTTCTACCGCTTTACACGTATACAAAAATATCTTAAGGGCATAACCCATAAACAAGATAAGGTGGGGATTTCATCACCCTCCCTTGGCCCACAAATCATATCCGTCACACTCACAACCCTAACCTTAAGTAAAATTTCACTAGACGTTGGCCCTAGGTTAACTCAGACTCAATAGCAGATTGTCCGAAGGAGGAAAATTATTCGAAATTAACTCTTGTCAAATCGGTGTCTAGGCAGGGGATTGAGGGCCGAAAGCCCGAAGAACGGTGGTTATTTAATTAAGGAACGTCTCTGACGGAAAACCTCCCACCGGTCTTGCCACCTACCTGGCCGATTAGCTTGTGGTTAACGTCGACAGTAGACCTCCTAAGGACAGTCTAAAGTTAGGAGTCGTCTAGGTCAAGGATAACCCTAGAATAGGATTTTTTTGTTTGTTTTCTTTTTTTGGTTGATTGGGTGAACTTGTTTGCTAATTGTGCATGCCCGCTTGGTCGAGAGACCCACTTACATCCAGGTTAACTAGAACTAGTTCACCACCACCCGAGCAAAAGCCCGACTCACACATGGCACAACCACAGTCACTCCAAGATAGGTTCTATCCTATTAGAACCTCTCTTCCTTCTTGCATCAAGCTTACTATTGAAGGTGTTGACCTATTTGAACTCAAGCCACAATACATCAACACCCTTCCCAAATTTCATGGACTTGAATCCGAGGATGCATACTTCTTCATAAGGGAATTGAAGAAGTATGTCTCATGATGAATATACCTAAGTTAGGAAAAGATGCCATCAAACTTAGGTTTGTCCCCTTTGCTTTGAAGGATTTAGCAAAGAAATGGCTCTACAGTCTAGAGGCCGGTTCAATATCTTCTTGGGATAATTTCATTAAGGCCTTCTTAAAGAAATTTTATCCCGTTCACAAGACTGCACTGATTAGGAAGAACATCCTACAGTTTAAGCAAACAGCCAATAAACCTTTTTGGAAATACTTCGAACGTTTTAAGGACCTCCTTGCCCAATGCCCTCACCATGGGATAGAGAAATGGCGACTTTGCCAAGTTCTATATGTGGATTAGATTATCCTACTAAAACGCTGTTAGAATCCATGTGCCAAGGAGGATTTCTACAAAAGAACAAAGATGAAGGATGGTTATTATATGAAGAATTAGCTGATAATACCATCCAATGGGAACCTACTCCGGAAAAATTTAGGACTAATGACCCTACTTCTTCTAAAGGAGGTATCCATTCCATTGAGGCCAACGTAGTAACCGATGCTAAGTTAGCTGCTGTTATGCGAAGACTAGAGGCTCTTGAAACTAAAGAGCCAGTCTCTGTGAACTAAGTCAGCCCAACATCTTTGGCGGGCTGTACTTATTGTCAAGATATGAACCATGTGTTCGAGGAATGTCCTGTCTTCATCGCGCATCAAAGCTTGCCCGAACATATGAGTGCGGTCTTCACAAGGCCCGCCAACAATCCTTATTCACCCACGTACAATCCTGGTTGGAGAAATCATCCCAATTTTTCGTGGGGCTCAAGCAACAATGATCAAACTAGGCCCAATTTCTCCAACAAGTTCTAAAATCTGCCCTATCAACAAAATTTCCTAGTCAAAATCCTCCACCGTCTTTCCAAAATTCACAAATGGAGACAAGACTTTCAAATTTGGAAAGAAAGATGGACACTCTAGTTAAAATCCACGACATGCTGGCTCAAGTCTTAACTAGGATAGAGATCCAATTGAACCAACAAGAGAGACAGAGGGGTACCCTACCGAGTCAACCATTGCCAAATCCTAGGAATGCTAAGCCAGCCAATGAGGCTCAAGACCCAAACCAGTGTCACATGGTTCATACACTCAGATCGGGGAAACAAGTTGATAATCAAGTATCCATGCCACAGGATCCATCTCAGTCATCCATTCCATCTAGCTCCACTCCTTCTCCACCCAGCTCCAATGAAACTGAAGTTAAAAAGTCAGCAAGACAGGTGCACCAGCCTATAGCTCCATTTCCAAATAGGCTTAGAAGAAACAACAATGCACATATGGAGAAATTATTAGAGGTGTTCAATCAAGTTACGCTCAACATTCCACTTCTTGATGCAATCCAACAGGTCCCTAGTTATGCCAAATTCCTTAAGGACATGTGCACCAAGAAAAGAAAGACTAATGTGCCTAAGAAGGTTTTTCTAGCCACTAACATTAGTGAGCTATTGTCCAACCAGATCCCTATTAAGTATAAGGACCCTGATTGTCCCACCATCTCTTGCACCATAGGTCGAGCCGAAATCAATCGAGCACTCCTCGATTTAGGAGCTAGCATCAATTTGCTCCCTTTCTCCGTATATCAACAACTTGGATTAGGTGAACTCAACCCGACCCAAGTTACTATTCAGTTGCCTGACCGCTCAATCAAAGTTCCTAAGGGAGAGATCAATGACGTTCTCATACGGGTGGGAGAATTTATTTACCCAGTCGATTTCATTATTTAGAGACACAACCTGTGTCTAATCCTAGGTCCCAAACTCCAGTCATCTTAGGAAGACCGTTCCTAGCAACCGCAAATGCAATCATAAATTGTAAAAACGGATCCATGAGACTGACTTTTGGGGATATGACCAAGGAAGTTAATGTTTTCAACCTAGGTAAGCATCCCTACGATGTGACCGACCAACCCTTTGAGGTTAACTTCATTGAGAACATGACGAGTGAGCATAATGAGGAGATCACACTAGAGTCAGAGGAAGAGGAAGACTTAGAAGCAAGTGATCTCAGCCTTGATGAGATCGAATGGGAATCAAATCTGAGTTCTATAGAGATGGGAGATTCTAGCTTAACACCTCCACCCATCGAGCCACCTCCTTCTTTGGAGTTAAAAGCCTTGCCTAAACATCTTAAGTACGCCTACCTAGGTGAACAAGAGACGTTACCGATCATAGTTGCATCTAATTTGACTAATAGGCAAGAAGAAGATCTACTAGCAACCCTTAGGAGACATAGGGAAGCCATTGGTTGGACTATGGCAGATATCAAGGGACTGAGCCCTACGATAGTCCAGCATCGTATCCATCTAGAGGAAGGGGTTAGACCGAAGAGGGATCCACACCGTATGCTAAACCCACTCATGCAGGAGGCTATACACGCCGAAATAGTGAAACTGTTAGATAATGGGATCATTTATCCCATTTCCGATAGCGAATGGGATAGCCCAATGCATGTGGTCCCTAAGAAGTCTAGCTTTACTGTGGTAGAGAATGACAAGCATGAGTTAGTGCAAACACGATTGCCTACCAAGGTTTGAGTATGCATAGACTACCGCAAGTTGAACGCAGCCACTAGGAAAGATCATTTCCCCTCCTATTTATTGACCAAATGCTGGAAAGATTAGCCGGTCATGAGTATTACTGCTTCTTGGACGGTTATTCAGGGTATAACCAAATACCTATAGCCCCGGAGGACCAAGAAAAGACAACGTTCACGTGCCCATTTGGGACATTTGCCTACCGTCGAATGCCTTTCGGCCTATGTAATGCCCCCGCCACATTCCAACGTTGTATGTTAAGCCTGTTTTCTGATATGGTCGAGCGTTTCTTAGAGATTTTCATGGACGACTTCTCCGTCTATGAAAATTCATTTGACCATTGTCTCCATCACTTGGAGCTAGTACTGAGTAGATGCACCGAAAAGAACTTGACCCTCAATTGGGAAAAGTGCCACTTCATGGTGCAGCATGGGATTGTCCTAGGTCATGAGATATCTAGGGAAGGGATAAAAGTGGACAAGGCTAAGGTGGATATCATAGCCAAACTTCCGATTCCACGATGTGTGAAGGACATTCGGTCTTTCTTAGGACACGCTGGGTTTTATCGTAGGTTCATTAAGGATTTTAGCAAAATTGCTAGACCCCTTACAAACCTTCTAGCTAAAGACGTGCCCTTCATATTTGACGATAGGTGCAATAGTGCATGGGAAAAGTTGAAAGTGGAACTTATTTCTGCACCTATCATCTCACCTCCGGACTGGTCCAAGCCTTTGAGATCATGTGCGATGCCTCAGATTTTGCGATAGGTGCTGTCTTAGGACAGCGTAAGGGTAGCAAGCAGCACGTGATCTATTATTCGAGTAGGACGCTCAATGACGCCCAAATGAACTATACTACAACCGAGAAGGAATTCTTGGCAGTAGTGTTCGCTTTGGAGAAATTCCGCCCATACCTACTTGGGACCAAGACCACGATTTTCACCGACCATTCTGCACTTCGATACCTTATGCTAAAATAGGATGAGAAGGCCCGACTCATTCGTTGGATCCTCCTCCTTCAAGAATTTGATCTCGAAATTCGAGATAAAAAAGGTGTTGAAAATGTTGTCGCAGACCATCTCTCTCGGGTGCCTAATGCACCCTCCGACGAACTGCCCATCAATGACAATTTTCCCGATGAACAACTTCTAGCCATCTCTAAGGAACCATGGTTTGCTGACATAGTAAATTACTTAGTCACAAACCAAACACCACCTAATTGGTCAAAATAAGATAGATACCGGTTCTTGTCTCAAGTCCGGTATTACATATGGGAAGATCCATACCTTTTCAAATATTGTAGCGACCAAATTATTAGGAGATGTGTCCCCGATGAGGAGACTAGAAGCGTTCTAACCTTTTGTCATGAGTTCGCTTGCGGTGGACACTTTGGTCCCCGCAAAACTGCTGAAAAGATTCTGCAAAGTGGCTTTTATTGGCCAACTGTGTTCAAAGACGCATTCGAGTATTGCAAAACTTGTACAAGATGTCAAATGATAGGAAGAATTTTCAAACGAAATATGATGCCCCTAAATCCAATTCTAGAAGTAGAACTTTTCGATGTCTGGGGCATGATTTTATGGGACCCTTCCCTAATTCGTTTGGGCACCAATACATCTTGTTGGCCGTAGACTACGTATCAAAATGGGTTGAAGCTGTTCCTTGCAAGACAAATGACAACAGAGTTGTTGTCAAATTCTTAAAAGAAAATATCATCTCGCGCTTTGGAACCCCTCGTGCCATTATTAGTGACAATGGTACGCATTTTTGCAATAGAACTTTTGAGGCTCTTATGCGAAAATACGCCATAACTCAAAAGTTGTCTACGCCCTACCATCCTCAAACTAGCGGACAGGTAGAAGTTTCTAATAGGCAAGTCAAGCTCATCTTGGAGAAAACTGTGAATCAGAATAGGAAGGACTGGTCCACCAAACTGGTGGATGCCCTATGGGCATATAGGACTGCCTTTAAGACGATTCTAGGAATGTCTCCCTACAGACTAGTCTTTGGAAAGGCTTGCCACCTCCTGTTGAGCTAGAGCACCGGGCCCTATGGGCAATTAAGCAGCTAAATTTCGATCTAGATAAGGCCGGTGAGCTTCGGAAATTGCAAATTTCTGAACTAGAGGAATTAAGAAATGAAGCATACGACAATGCGAAGATTGCGAAGGATAGAGTTAAGGTTTTCATGACAAGTTCATCACGAGAAAAACGTTTGTCTAAGGACAAAAAGTTTTACTCTATAACTCTAGACTTCATCTCTTTCTTGGCAAGTTGAAGTCAAGATGGACAGGGCCCTTCATTGTTAAGACTGTGTTTCCACACGGAGCCATAGAGATCTACGACCCCAAAAATGGCAATGCATTCAAGGTAAATGGTCAACGTCTTAAAAATCTTTTGGAGTCAGTACCGGAAGTAAATGCAGCCATGGGTCTTTTTGACCCACTGTATCGGTAACTATATCTTTCTGCTAGTTCATGCATCCATGCATTTCATTCATACATTAGGGACAATGCATGAAACAAGTGTGGGGGAAGGGTATGTAATATATGTAATATAAAAAAAAATTTAAAAAAAAAATTATATAAAAAAAAAAAAATAGAAATATTTTTTTTTCTCTTTATTTTTTTTGTAAAAAAAAATTATAAAAAGGATAATACTTTGACTTATTTCTTGAAAGAAATCTAAGTTAGTTTTAAGAATTAGGAAAGTCATGATTAGGATTTCGAAAAACTTGGTCAAAATAAATGAATTGTTTAATTTTTAGGTATAGGAGGAGAAATTGAATAAATAATTAGTCTTGATTTTTACCTTAATGAATGTGCATTCCTAGTGCATATATAGGATTCCAAAACAAAGACCCTTGTGCCTCATAAAAAAAATAATAAAATAAAAATAATAATAATAATATATATCACTAATTAAGCTGGATACATGTGCCTCAAGAAGCATAAGTGTTCACGCCTAAAGGTGAGGTTCTGAATAAATAAAGCCCTTAGTTTTGTGGCCTAGTTCACTCGAATTTGAGTCCGCGGGGTGTTTTCTCACCTGGTGCCCTAAAACCTACCGGTTTGGGAGCCACCGACTTTAAGTTCGCTACATGGGTGGATTAGAAAGCCTAAGAAAACTGAGAAAAATTTAACATGTATTAATACATCTATTAGTCAATTAGTTAGGTATGAGGGCCTCAAGAAGCCTTGATACTTACACAAAAGAAAATTAGATGAGTTATACATGCTAAAAAAAAAAAATTTTAACACATCTAATAGTCAATTAGTTAGGTATGAGGGCCTCAAGAAGCCTTGATACTTACACGAAAGAAAATTAGATGAAGTTATAAAAATAATAAAGAGGCATGAGAGTCCAAGTTAAGGAATTCCTAGCAAAGTTACAAGGATGCATATGATTTAGGGTAACGAAAAAGACTATACAAACATTCAATTTTGATCCTTACCTAAAATAAATAACAATTCACTTTATTAAGACTAAGTTTAAGAATGAATAAAAATGATAATCCTAAAACTTATAGACTACTTAGTCTCTTCAAATATAATTCGAATATTCTCCTTTTATGGATTTTGTGGGTGTAATCTGCTGAAAACCCTCACGAGACAACACTCGTCCTCTAGGGTAACCTAAGGGTTTAACGGCTTGTTGCACATGCTAAGTGCAACCGTGATTCCTACGAAAGTGAGTTAGCTAGGTTAGATTTTCTTTTTCTTTGATTTTACTCGAGGACGAGCAAAAAGATAAGTGTGGGGGTGTGATTGGTAGTGAAAAATGCATAATTGTCATCATATTTACTATCACATTTTCACATTTATTCATATAATAATGCACATTTATTAATATTTTGTTATTTAATGTGTGCAGGCCTTGAGTTTTGAATTAAATAAAGAATTAAAGCTTAATGAAGCCCAAAAGCCCATATCCAAGCCCAAGTCCAAGCCCAGGTGTAAAAGTGCAATTACAAGAAGTCAAAAGTGCAAATACAAAGTGTAAAAATTGCAAATACTACAAAGAGGGAAAGGATAGAGTTCTATTCTACCATAAATGCTTGGTGGATGAGGATAAATAAGAGTGCAAGGATGAGATTCATTTTTGAAGGGATTTGGATTTAGGGTAACTTGATTTCTAAGTTATCTCGAAAATCTAAAATGAAGAGCCAGGATTCAGCATCCAGAAGCATATGCCCAGATGGACGGACCAGAGGAGGCCACGCGCGAAAGCGCGCGGCCAGAGATCAGACTGTGGCCGCGGAAACGCGGCCCAAGCCGCGTTTCCGCGGCAATCCTGCCTTATCCATCTAACAGTTTTCGTGGAGGAGTTTATCCGGGACTCTATCGCCTTCTTCACCTATAAATACCCCTGCAGGCGCAGCAGAGAGGGTATCCAGAGAAGATTAGGGTTTTTTCTTTAGCTTTCTCTTAAAATTCTGCACGTTGTAATTTCGTTTTTAAGGCTTTGTGGAGAAGAAGGAGCTTGTATTTGGAGACGTACTTTCGAATAAAGGTTACTTTCTGTTGCATATTTAATTCTTGTCAATTTTTATTTCTTTTCTCTGTGTTTATTTGCTTCGGTTTTCATCTGCGATCTCTTGTTTTCTTTCTTCTTCTTTTCGTCTAATTAAAAAAAAGAAAATAAAAAAATAAAAAAATTATAAAAAAATGATGTCTAACTAATTCTTTGTGTGGTTTGCTGATCACTTAAGCAACCCTAGGGCAAGTTAGGATTTGAATTGATTGATGACCATTTTTTAGAAACCCTAGGTTTAATGATTATTGTTCTTGAAGATTAAACTGATAATTAGATTTCTTAATCTAGGTTGCACATTTAAAAGACTTCTCATGACTTCATACTTAAGAACTAGGACAGTCTAAATTTAAGATTAATCTTTTCTTAAGCTGTACTTAGATGTTAGGATGAAACATTGTTTAGTTTTTAATAATGTAACTTAGTTAGAATCTTGTATCGTCTTTTCTTACTTGAATCATTCTTAATAACCTATGATGAATCACATATATCTCAAGATGAAATTCAACATCCAAGACTTGCATGATGGGTTGTGGTAGTAGATCAGTAAAACCATACTTCTTTATTCATATACACTTCAAATCTAATCCTTTCTCTGTTTTATTCAAAGCATACAGAGGAATCGGCCGAAAAGCTTGCATCGCATCCTTCCCTGAGGATCACGACCCGCTTTGGCCCTTACTACAGCGGATAGCATTGAGACTAAGAACTCTACAACTCATTCTTATTATTTACAAATTCTTAAATCTCAATCAATAAGAATCGTTGTTTTTAAATCCTAAGTGTGTGAGTGTATAAAGTATGCATATTTAGATTGAGTTTAACCCACACACAAAAAAATACAGAGTTTAGAAAAGTGCTAGGTCTTAATTCTACTGTTATAGCAAGTGGCTATGTGGGTCATGATCCACAAGGAGGGACTCCGATGGAAGTGTTAAGTAAATTTCTTTCTTTTTAGTTTACAAAAACAAGTTAAAAGTTCTTTTATCTTGGTTTTAAAAAGAAAAAAATAAATTTAGGGTTAAGTTAGAAGAAAGTGGAAGATAGAAGAAGATGCTGATTATGTAAAAGGAAAAGAAAGTTAAACAAAGAAATAAAAAGAGTAAAGAAAGAAGAGATGGTTTTTAAAGTGTTCTAAACTAAAAAAATGAAAAGAAAGAAGAAAAAAATACTCACTTACCTCTTTGGCTGATGGCTTACCTTGGATCGTTGGCACGTTTACCTTGGATCGTTGGCGATTAGCGCGTAAGCCATAAGATCGAATTCAGTCCCCATCCACATTACATCGTCAAGACTTCATCAAGCAAGTATGAAATGATACGAACATAAACGAGGAATCTATAATCATGAGCTATCGGTGACACTCGCAAAGACAAGGCAATTCCGATGCTATGAGACTCACTTGGACTATAATAAAAAACAAAAGAAGAAAAGTAAAAGGAGGAACATAAAATGTAAACTTTTGATAACATAGAAAAATGATAAAAGAAAGGAAAAAGATTACGTCAGTGTCACTCTCAATATAATTCTCTCTCTCTTTTAACATGAATCTCAGTCTAATCTATGTTTACAAAAGAAATAAAAAATTTACATTAAAAGAGAAAGAAAAACCTAAGTTAAAAACTAGAAATAAAAACTAGCCTAAACTTTCTGCTCAGTTGTGCCCTTCTGCCTTCGGATTTACAGGTATTTATAGGATAAATGGAAGAGATAGAGTCGTACGAAGACAAGGGAGCAAACACTCCCCCTGATTCAAATAAAAGCCGCAAAAACATGGCTTGGCAGTGTTTTCCCAGCCCAGATCCAGAGAGCCATTATTCGTTGATCTTTTATCTACCATGTAATAAGCCTTAGGTCAGTGACTCCCAAACCTGACGGTCTTATGGCACCGGGTGAGAAAACACCCAAGGACTTAAGGACTCGAGCAAATAAGCAAAACTAAGAATTTTATTAGTTATATGGACCACTTTTAGACGTGAATACTTATGCGTTATGAGGCACACATACCCAACTTAATCAGAAGATTTTTGATATATATATATATATATATTTCTTTTTTCTTTTTTTTATAAGACATAAGAATCTTTGTTTTTGAATCCTAAGTGTGTGAGTGTATAAAGTATGCATATTTAGATTGATTTTAACCCACACACAAAAAATACAGAGTTTAGAAAAGTACTAGGTTCTTAATTCTACTGTTATAGCAAGTGGCTATGCGGGTCGTGATCCACAAGGAGGGACTCCGATGGAAGTGTTAAGTAAATTTCTTTCTTTTTAGTTTACAAAAACAAGTTAAAAGTTCTTTTATCTTAGTTTTAAAAAGAAAAAAATAAATTTAGGGTTAAGTTAGAAGAAAGTGGAAGATAGAAGAAGATGCTGATTATGTAAAAGGAAAAGAAAGTTAAACAAAGAAATAAAAAGAGTAAAGAAAGAAGAGATGGTTTTTAAAGTGTTCTAAACTAAAAAATGAAAAGAAAGAAGAAAAAAAATACTCACTTACCTCTTTGGCGATGGCTTACCTTGGATCGTTAGCACGTTTACCGTGATTCGGAGGCGGTTAGCGCGTAAGCCATAAGATCGAATTCAGTCCCCATACACATTACATCGTCAAGACTTCATCAAGCAAGTATGAAATGATACAAACATAAACAAGGAATCTATAATCATGAGCTATCGGTGACACTCGCAAAGACAAGGCAATTCCGATGCTATGAGACTCACTTGGACTATAATAAAAAACAAAAGAAGAAAAGTAAAAGGAGGAACATAAAATGTAAACTTTTGATAACATAGAAAAATGATAAAAGAAAGGAAAAAGATTACGTCAGTGTCACTCTCAATATAATTCTCTCTCTCTTTTTAACATGAATCTCAGTCTAATCTATGTTTACAAAAGAAATAAAAAAATTACATTAAAAGAGAAAGAAAAACCTAAGTTAAAAACTAGAAACAAAAACTAGCGTAAACTTTCTGCTCAGTTGTGCCCTTCTGCCTTCGAATTTGCAGGTATTTATAGGATAAATGGAAGAGATAGAGTCGTACGAAGATAAGGGGAGCAAACGCTCCCCTGATTCAAATAAAAGCTGCAAAAACATGGCTTTGGCAGCGTTTTCCCAGCCCAGATCCAGAGAGCCATTATGTTGGCCCAAAGGCCTTCCACCTTAGTTTTGATGATGATTAACTCATGTAGTTTTGTTTACTAATAATCTTGTGTTGTTTAAGTTTCAGATCATTAACCAAGATATTAGTTGGTGATTAGCTTCAACAAGGAGTTTAGAAGCTTTTCATGGTGATTTATTGCACTCGGTGGATCACGTTTGGGAGCAAGTCAACTTGAAGATGGAAGGTCATTAAGAAGACTTAGGTATCCTAGTTTAGTTAGTGTGTTTAGATCCATTTGTAAATCTTAGTATAGTTGATATGCTCAAGTGCACAACACACACAAGATTTATGTTTTGGATTTGGTTTTCATTAATAGTTTGATCAAAACAAGTTTAAATGGTTTTTATGTATATTAGATGTGTTCAATATACATACATGCTTACATGTCTTATACAAACTTAGTTTGACTATCCTATTCATGTTTTGAAAATAAATCCAAGTTTGATAAAAATACAAGTTTTGTTTTTGATAAAATTTGCAAGACTCAAAAATGAATTGATATGATTGATATATGTTTTGAAATTTTTATCACAAGTTTGTGTTTCAATATAAAATGTTAAAACAAGTTTTGTGGATTTTTAGAAGACTTAAAAGATTTTTCAAAATATTTTAAAACTATTTTTCTGACCCAGTTTTCTGTTCCAGGCTTCAACCAGTCGACTAGTCTTCTGAACAAGTCGACTTGGGATGAAGTCGGTCGACCGGGCCGGTCGACTGACGTGCATAGATTGTGCACGTTTGGCAGACACAGGGACGGTCGACCGCCAGGGTCGACCGGGTTTGAGAGCAGTGCTCTCTGTTTGTTTGGGTCGATCGTGCCGGTCGACCGTGTTTGCCCAACGGTCACATTTCTGACCGTTGGCGGTCGACCGGTAGCCTGTCAGGCTGCCACATCAGCCTAACGGCTAGTTTTCTGATGGGCCTATATAAACCCCAATTCTTTGGGATTTTGGCCAAGGTTTTTAGAAGAGAAAAATTCTCAGTTTCCCTGAGTTTAAAAACAAGTTTTCAAAAGTATTTTTGGGCTTTAAACTTCCAATCTTATTTGTTTTAGGTTTTTGGAAAAATCAAAGAAAAGAGTATTTTGGGAGATTTGTCTTGGCTTTCATTTCTATTATTTACAAGAGTTTTTTCAAGTAGTTTTTCTTTGTTACTTGTTTTCCAAACACCTAGTTTCCACACTTGAGCTTATCTTCTATCCTAATCTATTTAGGATCTTATTTTTGTGGAAAAGAGAAAAGAAAGAGAGATTGTTTGTGGTGAAAAGAAACCACTTGTTGTAAACACCCTTGCTCTTGTTGTATCCCTCTTTGGTAGAGGTGATTGGGTGATTGGTTTGCTCCCTCTAGTGAGAGGTGGAGTTTGGTTTGTAAACCCTCTTCGGTAGAGGTGTTGGTTGTTGTTTGGCTACGGGCCTACCCCTCGGTTGTGAGGTGGTGTTTGAGAGGGGATTTTGGTACTCCTATTGTTGTAACTAATCCTCTTCGGTAGAGGTTCCCTCGGTGGGAGATAGTGGATTGGAAATCCTACACGGTGGTGTAGGCGGGGATGTAGAGCTAGGGGCTCGAACCTCGAAACATATCTTTGTGTTTGCGTTTGATCCAATATCTCTCAACTCTCTCTCTCTCTCTTATTTGTGCATAGCATTATTCATATTGTCATATCATTCATATTGCTTGTGTTGCCTTGCATATATTCATATTGCCTATTCATCTTATATGCTTGGTTGTTTCTGTGTGCCTCACTTATACTTAACCACAAGAGCTTCACATAGAACCTCAACCCATTCAAGGGGAATCAAGAGGAGTTAGTCCAGAGCCCTTCACGGGGAATCGGCTACACTTGTGTGTTGTATTAAGTGTGTTGCAATAATTTGCATTAGCTTCCGCATTTAGCGCATTTAGTTTCTAGATTAGCAAGTACACCTATTCACCCCCCTCTAGGTGTTTTCACATTATTCGTTGATCTTGTATCTCTTCTTTTATTCAATTGGGTTTGCAGTTTGAATTCTGGATTTTACGCCTCCTCGTTGATCTTCAGCTTAACTAAAGGATCTTCAAAAATCTGGTTTTTAACAGATTTTATCTCCTATCATCTTCTCTGATTTGCTTCTAAATCTCTGAATTTGAGTAGATCTTTATTGATTTGCTTGAGTTTTTAAAACTCTAGATTTAATTGGATAAACTAGTCTATTTCTTCTCTTTCTTCATTAATTACCCTGCACGCCATTAGACTTTAAAATGAATTAAATAGCAGAGTTTTATTATAAAATAAATGTGAAAAATATGTCACTAAATATGCAATATTAGTGACCGATCACGAGTCATCCCATATCGCCACCATTGCTTTCTTCTTCTTGTACAACTTCTTTGATGTGGTCACTTGGAGTGAGGGGCAATCCACTATGAGATGTCCAATTTTCTTGCAATGAAAGTAAGGACCCATTTCCTCCTTCTTCTTTTCAAACTT
The DNA here is from genome assembly GCA_038442645.1 of Agave tequilana. Classification (NCBI taxonomy): domain Eukaryota; kingdom Viridiplantae; phylum Streptophyta; class Magnoliopsida; order Asparagales; family Asparagaceae; genus Agave; species Agave tequilana. Next base: position 37,967 of record JAVJIF010029636.1, on the reverse strand, counting down.
GCCTTGAGATCTTGTTCTTTGGAATTGCCTTCCCTTTTTGTAGAACATCTTTTCCACCTTCTGTATAAGCATGGCGAAGTCTTCTTCACCATCGTCCATGGACTCTTTCATCTTTTACATAGAGGGAGTCGCCTTGAACGCAATGGATTTCTTATTAGTAGGTTCTCTCCTTTCACGCACATTTATTTCTGTCTAATGGGCTTTGAGATTCCCAGTGAAGCCGGGGAAGTCCATCTCCTGTCTATCGTTCAATTCCTTGAGTGTGGTCGCCTTTGAGCTCCCATGTCTTGGGAAGAGCTCGTATCACCTTCTTACTTTTTAGTCATTATCGATCATATCACCTAAAGAAGATACCCCATTAGTTATTTTGATAAATCTAGTAAGCTTTTTTCATCATTGGACTTATAATCAAGCATATATAAGTTCTCGTATTGAGAACGAAGCAAATCAATTTTTGATCGTTTGACTTGTGAGGAACCTTCATGGGTAATAACTAAATCATTTCAAATCTCATAAGCCAATTTGCAATTAATAATACGAGATAAATCATCATCATTTAATGCTTGTGTTAGTATGTACTGTGCTTTAGCATTGGTCTCATAGACCTTTGCAATGGCATTGGACCATGTATCCTTATCTCCTTGAGGCTTTACAAATTCTTTGGTTATGGTCTTGGCTACCCTAACTCATAAGGACTTTAGAAAAAGAGTCATTTTTACCTTCCATATCGGGAAGTTTAACTCATCAAATTTGGGTGGAGACTTGATAGTAGAGAAATCGTGTGATGCCATGAAAACAAATATGCAAATGAATATATTCAATAAATATAGCCAAACTAGGATCTCTTTAAGGTGGTTAAACCAAATCTAGAGTTAGGCACTGATACTAATCGAAATCACCGAGAGGAGGGAATAGGTGATGGCTATAGAACTATGGCAAATAATGCGGAATAAAAATTACTAGATAAGAAACTAGATCAAATAGACAATCTAAAAAATAAAGCAATGTATCGTAAGAGTATATATTGCAATAAAAGATAGAGCAATTCTAAATCATGCAATAAAGTAAAGAGAGAGAACGCAATCGCAAATACGGAGATATGTTTCGAGATTCGAGCCACTTGCTCTACGTCCCCGCCTTCACCGCAATGAAAGATTTCAACTATGCTTAATCCCGCGAGCTCACCACTCTACGCGTTCCTACAAGAACGAATGGATCCGCAAGTCCTCTCACTCGGTGCCGCAACACCTTACAATCCACAAAACCCACAAGCTCGTTTGAGGCCGCAACCTCGCCAACTCTTCACAATACCAGGAATGAAATGATCTCTCCTAAATCACCAAAATGTGCTTACAACTCAATCCTATAGCCAAGAGGAGAAATTGTAGCTCAGAGATTGTAGTGAGTGAAGCTTTGGAAATGAGAGGAGTGGAGAACAAAGCTTGGGAAAACTTGTATGGAATTTGGCTTTAAAAACTCTTTTGAAAATTTTCTCTGAAAAATACTTAAAAATTTAGCAAATATCTTAATAATTGTTGTTACAGGTTTCTTTATGTCCCTCTATTTATAGAGGCTCAAAAAAGAGGAGAAAAATACAAAATAGCCATAGAAGATTAACCCACAAAAGACAAATTCAAATTATAGCCGTTGGGGTAAAACAAGACTGCTGGCCCAGAGGCTCTTAACTCTAGTTTGATGATGATTAACTCATATGGTTTTAGTTTCCCAATAATCTTATGATATTTAGTTCCAGATATTTGACCAAGATAGTAGTAGGTGATTAGCTTCAACAAAGGTGTTTTGGAGCTTTCACATGTAAATTCAAGAGCTCGCGCGTCAAGATCGCATCTAGTACTCGGTTGGAGTCAAGCTCGGTGGATCGCGTTTGGATCGAGTCATCTTGGAGACAAGAAGACTTCGGTTTGTATTTAGTTTAGTTTTTTAGATCTTGTGTAAAGATTAGATAGTGTTGATATGCTCAAATTCACATACACGCACAAGTTTTAAGTTTATTGGTTTTAATTTTTCGGTTTAACCAATTTTGGATTTCATGTCAAAAACATAGATATATATCGTTACATGTATATTGGATTCTATCCATATACAACATGCTTCAAACTTGTTTCAATATCATGTTTTTTGTATTTACATGAGTTTTGGAGAAAACGGTTTTCCATTTCGAAAATCTAAAGTATGGAAAATACCGATTTTTGTTTTAAGCCAAATTTTAATATCACGAAAATGGTTCAAATAGTTAGTAATATGTGTTGAATTTTAGTCACACATATTTGTATTTTAAAGATCATAAACGAACTTATTTTTGTGAAATTTATGTGTACTTTATGGGATTTTTAGAAGGCAAAAAGACAAGTTTTTAATCCCTTAAAGTTTGGACCTGGCCTTCTGCCGGTCGACCGGCCTGTCGACCGAGGCAGAATTCGGTCGACTGGTCCGGTCGACCAACGTGCACAGACGTGCAAAAGCCAGTGGGCTGGAGGGCCGGTCGACCAGGTCGGTCGACCGCTAGAGAGTTCTGCTCTCTGAAAATGGCGCGGGTCAACTGGGCAGTCGACCAGCAGAGAGCTGCTGCTCTTTGTATCCAGTCCCGGTCGATCGGGCGGTCAATCGGAGACACAACGGTCATAAAAATAACCGTTGGCCAGTCGACCGGGCGGTCGAATGACCGTTGTGCCTCCAGTCGACCGCCTGGTCGACCGGAAGGTCATTTTGACCTTTCCAGATTGCCAACGAGCAGAATTTTTGGAGGGCATAAATACCATCCTCTTGAGCTGTTTTAGTTAAGATTTTAGAAGAGAAAAATTCCCATCTTTACAAGTGTTTTACAACAAAGCTTTTAAAGAGTTTTTGGGTTGAAAAGATCTATTTTTATTTGTTTTTAAAGGGTTGGAAAAATTAAAGAAAAATAGAGTCTTCGGGAATTGGTTTTGATCTTTATTTCTATAGCTATCTAGAAGTTTTCCCAAGAGTTTTTCTTTGTGATTTGATTTCCAAACTCTTTATTTTCTCACACTTGAGCTATCATATCTATCCTATCTGTTAGGATCTTGTTTTGTGAGGAAAATTGGTTTGTGGTTGTGGAGACCACCAAGTGTTGTAACCTTCTTTACTTTGTGATATTCCTCTAGTGAGAGGTAATTGTGGAGGTTGTGTTGGTATCCCTCTAAGTGTAGAGGTGATTGTTGAGGTTTTGTTGTTATCCCTCTAAGTGTAGAGGTGATTGTGGTGTTGTTGGCTTGTGCCTTATCCCTCTAGTGAGAGGTTGATCTTGTTTTGGCTAAGTGCCCATCCCTCTAAGTGTAGAGGTGATAGTTGTTGTGCCTTGCCTCTTGTGTAGAGGTTGTATTATTTTAGAGAGGAGTTGTGTACTCCAAGTTTGTATTACCCAAATCCTCAGTGGTGGTTCCCTGTGTGGGAAGTCCTGTGTGGACGATATAGTGAAAATCCTTCTGTGTGAAGGCGGAGACGTAGAGTCGTGGCTCAAACCTCGAAATATATTTGTGTTTGCGATTGATCCACTATCTCTAAACTCTCTCTTATTGTGCATTGCATCATATTGCTCATATCATTTATATGCTTGGTTTGATTGTGTGCCATACTTGTGTTAAACCAAGAGAGCTTCATATAGCACCTCAACTCTTATTTAGAGGAATTTAGAGGAGATAGTCCAGAGCCCTTCACTAGGAATTCGGCTACACTCTTTGGTTACACTAAGTGTGTTGCAATATGTTTTTATTCCGCATCATTTGTCATTAGATTAGCCTTACACCTATTCCCCCCCTCTAGGTATACTTTCAATTGGTATCAGAGCCTACGCTCCTGATATTATGTTTAACCACCTAGGAGTGAGATCTTGGTTGCTAATCTAGTATTTGCATTTGTACACTTACTTGTTTACACACACTCATGGATTATCTTGCTCCTCCCATGTTTGATGTTTCTAACATCGATATGTGGAAGCTTAAGATGAGTATGTATCTCAAGACCCTAGGAATGCATGTTTACCTTGCCGCTACTAAGAAATCTTATCTTGGTAATAGCAAGCATATAGAGGCCAATGCACAAGCCCTAGAGGCATTTAGAAATACACTAAGCAAGGATTATCTTTCTATGATTTTTCATTGTGATTCCGCTTTTGCAGTGTGATTGTGATCCAATATTGCATATTTTACCTCATTATTCCCATGCATTTTTTGTAATAAATACATGATTTTTACTAATCTTCTCTATATATTTGCAGGTATACACTCTAATGAAGAGAAAGCCAATTAATCACTTTAATTAGCAATAATAAAGTGATTTATTCAAAGATCAAGATAAAGCCAAATTTGAATCCCAGATCCAGAAAGATCCGCACAACAACTCCAGATTCCAGAAGGTCCACGTGGCTAACAAACTTGTAACAACTTTGTACCAGAAAATTGTTAGCAACGGCCACAGCCTTGCCGCGCCTATGCGGGCGCCAACCAACTAGGTTCTGGATCCTTCACCTGGGTGCTATAAATACTGGACATGGACCTGCGAGAAAGGGATGAATGGAGAAGAGAGGAAAAATCATTAGTTGTTGTAATTTTGTTTAGTTTTTCTCTAGGTTAGTTCTTTAGATCCTCTTCTTCTTCCCTAGAATTCATTGTAAAAGAGAGAGATTGTGAGAGAGAGAGCTTGTGTAATCAAGGGTGACAACTTGAAGCAACAAGGATTGATCCATTCTCCTTCCTCTACTTGAGCTTGGTTCTAGTTTACTTGCTTTCTTTATGTGCTTTCTTTATTGCTTTCTTTAATTCCTTGCAATTTACTTCATGCTTTGTTTTACTTCTCTAATGGCTTTTAGCTAATTTTTCTCCATGTACTAGCTAACCACTAGCCTTGCCATCTTCACTAACTCATGGGTGATTACTTTATTTCATCTTGCAAGTTGTATGGTCTTCTCTTCTCCGATGGGTTAAACCACCCTTCATCCACATGAGAAAGTAATTAGATCAACACGCAAGACGAAACCTACGCCGATGGAGTGACAACATGAGGCACGCCTTCACTATCATGGAGTTTGGTAAGCTTTGGCAAGGTAGTAAGGTAAGCTAGTCATGGTTTGATTCTTCAAGTTTTTCATCTCTTTAGTTGTTAGTCCAAATCCCAATCTTCTTTGATTTCTTTCCACTCTTCCATCATGAACATATCCATCCATTCTTTCACTTCTTTTTTCATGATTGTTATTCTTTTAAGAACATAGAAGAATTCTCGTTACATTTCTTCACTACGATTCGTAACGCCATCGCTAGCTCTCCCTGAGAATCGACTCGGTATAGCCTTATGCTATAGCGGAGATAGGAAAGGATACATCGATACATTTACATACACCTTTCTCGTCTCAATCAAAAAATGGCGCCGTTGCCGGGGAGAGCAACGTTTAGGTTTAAAGTGAAGTACTAAACGAATCTTTTCTCGTTGCAGGTTACAGGTTACAGGTTGAAGAAACAGAAAATCTTACATTGCAGTGACATAAAAGTAGACCTGGGCCTCTGCTCTCGAAAGCAGAGACCAGGATCCCTCCAAATTGCCGCAATTTCTGGGATTTTGCCGCAGATTTGCGGCAATAAAGAGTGAACTTCTGATAAAATTCTGCAGGGCCTCTGGTTCTGCAAAACACAGCTGCTGATATACCGAAATTCTGTATTCTTCACCTTATTCCTGCTTAATTAAAAAATAGTAAAAAGTTGGTTGAAATTGTTAAAAATTGTTTAGACATTTGCATTCTATGCACGTGTCTTTCAATTCTTACTTTTACTGTTGAAGAGTGCTGGAGGCAAGGTACGTTTCGCATTGCATATAGACTAGGAATCATCTCTTGCTTGATTTTCATGCTTTGAGTGAATCTTAGTGATATTTCTTGTACACTTGCACAATTCAATTTAAGGGCATACCTGTAAATAAGATAGGTGGGGAGTTCATTACCCTTTCCTTAGCCCGAAAATCATTTTCCCAAGCACTCACTAAACCAAGCCTAATTTAATAAAAAAGTAGACGTTGGCCCTAGGGACATCTCGGACTCATTTAGGAGATTATCCTAAGGGGGAAAAGTGTTGGAATTTAACTCTTGCAAAATCAGTGTCTAGGAAAGGGGTTGAGGGCCGAAAGCCCGAAGGTTGCTGGTTACTTAATTAAGGAACGTCTTCGGACGGAAAAACCTCCCACCAACCTTACCCTTCCCTGGCTGATTAGCTTGTGGTTAGAGTCTACACTAAAACTCCCGTGGACAGTCTATCAGTTAGGAGTCGTCTAGGTCCTAAGTCTACCCTACTTAGGTTAGAATTTTTCTTTCTTTTGTTTGTTTGTTTGTTTGTATTTGATGTGTGATATGGCATTCAACAATTCTTTCCATCCTAATAATAATCCATATTTCACACCATCTCCATATTCGGATAATTCCAACCCGGTGTTTTACAATATGCACCAACCACATACACCGGGTTGGCCTTATCCGAATCAATATGACCCATACCCCCATCTAATAATTATAATTTCCATAATGCTTTCAACTCGTCACAGAGTCATTGGGGATTCCAGTCCCCGAGTTTAATTATCAACCTCCTTGTCCACCATATTCACCTTGTCCACAGTATTCATTTTCCGATTCCGCTTCATATACTCCTTTTTCTGAACCACCAATTGAAGAAAAATCTGAGTTACTAAGGAGTTTAGAAGCCAATCTACAGAGGGCTGATTAAGAAGAGAAAGGTTTGTTTAAATGTAGTCGATGTATCCCTTTCTTATCTCCGCTATAGCATAGAGCTATACCGAGTCGATTCTCAGGGAGAGCTAGCGATGGAAGCGTTACAGATCGAAGTGAAGATGTAAAACGAAGATTCTTCTATGCTTAAAAGAATAAAAACAAATGGGAAAAAGAAAATAAAGAATGGATGGATATGTTCATCAAGAAGAGGTTTGCTTTGGTATTCACACTAAAAAGAAAAGAGAACTTTGAAAAGACTTGAATGTAAGAAAACGATGACTAGCTAACCTTTCTACCTTGCTAAAACTTACTAAACTCCGTGATAGTGAATGCGTGCCTCATGTTGATTCATCGGCATAGATTTGTCTTGCTTGTTGGTCTAATTACTTTCCCACTAGGATGATGGGGGATCATTCTTGGACTTGTCTTGTAGCCTCCATAGATGGTCATCGGTCTACAAGATAGACTTTCAATAATGGAATCAAAAGAGATACACTCAAGTGATGCAAATGAAGAACATACAACATTCAATAATGGACATAGAGAAGTTGTACATCAAATAGCATATTGGTGATCCATCTCCATGTTCCATCAAGGCACTTGTTCAAAGACAAGGCTCTAAATGAGGCACACATGAATCATATGGAGAATTACAACAAGATACTTGCCAAGAAATGAAACAAAACCCATCGGAGAAGAGAAGACCATACAACTTGCAAGATGAATTAAAGCAATCACCCATGAGTTAGTAGTTAGCAAGAGTAGTGGTTAGCTAGTACATGGAGAAAGAATTAGCTACAAGCCATTACAAAAGAAAAACAAAGCATGAATTAAATTGCAAGAAAGTAAACAAAGCAAGTAAAGAAAGCAATCAAACTAGAATCAAGCTCAAGTAGAGAAGTAGAGAATGGATCAATCCTTGCAAAGCTTCAAGTTGTCACTCCTTGATGATACAAGCTCTCTCTCTCATACAACTCTCTCTTGCAATGAAATCTAGGGAGAAGAAGATCATAGAGAGCTAAAAATTCTAAACAAAAACTAACAAAATACAAATCTCATCACTAATCTCTCTCTCTTCTCTGCTCTCCTTGCTCGCAGGTCCAAGTGAAGTATTTATAGCCCCCAGGAGAAGGATCCAGAACCCAGTCTGTTGGCGCAAAATCTGGGGCTCAACGGCCCCAGATCTGCCGCCAGGGCGCGGCAAGGCGCGGCAAAACGGCGGCCGTTGCGCAACAGCTTTCTGTTGTGGGTTGTTACGAGTTTGTTCAGCCACGTGGATCTTCTGGAATCTTCATTTGTTGCGCGGATCTCTCTGGATTCTGGATTAGATTTGGGCTTTATCTTAACTTTGAAATTAATCACTTTAATTATTGCTAATTAAAGGATTATTTGGCTTTCTCTCCATTAGAGTGTAGACCTGTAAAAATATAGAGAAGATTAGTAAAAATCAGGTATTTATTTGCAATATGCATGGGGATTATGTGGTAAAATATGCACTTTTGTGTAACAATCACACCCCCACCCTTATTCTTTGCTCGTCCCGAGCAAAACAAAGAAAAGAAAAGAAAATCCTAACTACCAATTTATTACACCACTTTCGCAGGTGACGCGATTGCACTGAGCGTGTGCAACAAGCCGTTAAACCTCTAGGTTACCCTAGAGGAGGAGTGTTGTCTCCTGAGGTTTTCAGCGGATTACACCCACAAAATCCATAAAGAAAGAAAACAAATGTTAGTGTTTTGAAAATGCATTTTGAACAAGAGACATGTTTACGAACTATTTTCGCAAAAATATAAGTGATCCTAGGTCATAAGTCCACCTATAATCATTCTTTCTTAAACTTAGTCTCCATGCAAGATCTTGTCTTCAATTAAGGTAAGAATTCAAAATTGGATTGAATATTTTATCCTTCATAAAACCTAGATAATATGCACACCGTGCTCTGTGAAAATTTCTGGGATTTCAACTCTAACCATCAAGCCATTTATTTATATATATTTATTTTTTTTATTTTTTTTTTTTTCTTCCCTTAGTTTAGGCTTTCTAGTTCACCCTTGTAACGAGCCTTTAACCGATGACTCCCAAACCAGACGGTCTTAGGGCACCAAATGAGAAAACATCCCTCGGGTTTAAGGACTCGAGTGAAAAAGGCCACAAAACTAAAGGGGATTATTCTTAATCACCGTTAGGCGTGAATAATCATGCTTCTTGAGGCACAATTATCCAGCTTAATAAGTGAGATCACCGTTAGGCGTGAGTAATCATGCTTCTTGAGGCATAATTTCCCAGCTTAATAGGTGATGTTTTATTATATATATATATTATTTTTTTCTTTTTTTTTCTTTATTTTTATGGCATTTTGGTCTTTGTTTCCATCCCAAGAAATGTGTAAGTGTAAAGTGCATATTATCTAAGGCAAAAAATTCAAGATAAAAATATCTCACCAATTTTTCTTACTTAGCCTATAATTTTAAACAAGATCTATTACTTCAACTATGTTTAAGATGTCATAATTAAGGCTTTCTTAATTTCTAAGATACATCTTAATTTTCTTAAAAATAGAACAAAACTTTGTCTCTTATTTCAAAAAGTTTTTATTTTTTTATTTTTATTTTTATTATATTTTTTTTTTTCTAAAAGAAGTGTAAAAGAAAGAAGATCTAAAACACTCTATGTTAGTAAACCCTCCCCCACACTTATTTCATGCATTGTCCTCAATGCATCATGATATATGTATGCATGAAACAAAAATGGAAAGGGAAGGAACCATTTATTCACAAAAAAGTGCAAAAAATATTTACAAGGAATATATACAAGTGTAACACTCACCTAGGCTTTTGGTCGCTTTCCTCTGGCCCGTTTCCCATCGTTCCAATGTGTTCTCTTTCTTGAGCTCCATGGGAAACGGTCTGAATTATTCTAGCCTTAGGTTTTTTCAGATTCAATTGATTGTTATTATCATTCACACTCATTCCACCACATCGTTCACAAACAAAGTCCTTATCACCACTCTCACTCAGAATCTCATCACTTCCAATTTTAAGAAATTTTAACTCTTCTCCATATAATTCTTCAAAACTCAAATCAACATCCGGAAGTGGACAATCAGCTAACTTACCCCGAGTTGACTCATCTAAACACATGATCTCTTCAGCAAACAAGTCTTCAAATGATATATCAATCGGAGGTTCAGATACAGTCAGATTTGGTTCATTGAAAGTGAAAATATCCAAATCAACTTTCCCGTTTGAAAGGGTACTCGGATAAGAGAATCACAAGATTGTGACTCATCTTTTGGATCTTCACCTTCCTCCTCACAATTGTTACTAATGAAGCTAACCTCAAATGTTTGATCTTTTGTTTTGTGAGGCTGTGTGTGGAAGACATTGTGTTCATGTGTCATGTTACCAAAAGTCAACCTCATTGATCCATTCCGGCAATTAATGATTGCATTTGCAGTAGCCAAGAATGGTCGTCCCAGAATGACAGGAATTTGTGCCCTTTGATTAGAATTTGACACAGGTTTTGTTTCAAGGACAACAAAGTCAACAGGATAAAAGAATTCTCCAACTTTGACAAGGACATCACGAATTACCCCCTTGGGTTTAGTAACAGAGCGATCAGCCAATTGGATGGTCATTTGGGTCGGGAGGAGATCACCTAACCCCAATTGTTGGTACACAGAGAAAGGTAGGAGATTAATACTGGCCCCCAAATCAAGAAGTGCCCTATTGATTATAGTCTGTCCTATGATGCATGAAATGGTGGGGCTCCCTGGGTCTTTGTATTTAACAGGAATTGGACCAGTAAGCAGCTCATTGATGGATGATGCTAGGAAGACTTTTTTAGGAACTTGGATCTTCCTCTTCTTGGTGCACATTTCCTTCAAGAATTTGGCATATGATGGCACTTGTTGTATGGCATCAAGAAGAGGGACATTGATTTGGACCTTATTGAATGTTTCTTTTATCTTCTCCATGAGAGCATTTGACTTGTTGTTTAGAAGCCTATTTGGATATGGTACTCTAGGCTTATAAGGTTGCTCATCTACCTTTTCTTTCCCCTGGCTTGAGATGTGGATGGCTCTGAACTAGAGGATGGTTTGTCAAAAGTTGGTTGCATTGGGACAGGAAATGTAGGCTTTGGTACTGGATGAGATTGTGGACTAGAAACCTTATTGTCAACTTGTTTACCAGATCTCAGGGTATGAATGGCATGACATTGACTGGGTCCTGAATTTTCAACTTTGGGATTTAGCAATGGCTGGTTTGGGAACAAACTTTTTGATTCTCAGCCAATTGCCCAATTTGGACCTTCATTTTATTCAACTCCTGTTGCTGGTTCTTTGTAAAGGTTTCTAGCATTTGTTTCAACTCAGATATTTCGGAATTATTTTGGGGTGGATGTTGAGGATATGGAGATTGGAATTGTGATTGGTAGAATGGTGGTGGATTCTGATAAGACTGATATGACTGTGGTGGACTTTGAGATGGATGAACATACAGTGAATTCTGATCAAAACTGGATGGGTGAAACTGAGCATTGTATGGATGTGGAAGTGGTGGCATATGATGCTCAGGACCAGACTGACTCCATAAAGAATTTGGATGGTTCTGCCATCCTGAATTGTAAGTGTTGGAGTATGGATGATTATTGGGTCTGGTAAAAGCTGCATTCATGTTCTCCTGACATGATTGGGGCTGATATAATGGACACTCCTCAAAGACATGGCTCAGGTCATGACAGTTGGTGCAACCCGGTTAATCAAAGGCAATGGGTTGACCTGGTTGACCACAGAATTTCCCTTTGACTCAAGCAGCTCTATCCTCTTCATAATTGTTTGATCTTGGTTTCTGCAGCTATAGAGGATTCTTTGGAGTGTGTACCAGTTCTGGAAATGGTGGGAGTCGGTTTATCAGGACATGACTCCCACTGAATAGTTTTCTCAGCTAGGGTTTCAAAGAGATCCCACCCCTGATGCTCATCTTTCTTCAAAAATTCCCCTTGACACATGGATTCCAAGAGGGTTTCGTTTGGTAATCTAAACCGTCATAGATAATCTGGCAGAGAGACGCCATTTCTCTATGCCGTGATGGGGACATAGGGCTAAGAGGTCTTTGAAACGCTCAAAATATTTCCAGAAAGGTTCATTTTGTTCCTGCTTGAATTGCATTATATTCTTTCTCATGAGGGCTGTTTTGTGGATAGGATAGAATTTCCTAAGAAAAACCTTAACAAAATCATCCCAAGAAGATATGGAACTGACAGGAAGATTATAAAGCCATTTCTTAGCTAAATCCTTAAGTGCAAACGGTATGAACCATAACCTAACAGCATCCTCAGACAGTTGGGAAATCCGCATCATTTGGCATACCTCTTCAAACTCACGAATAAAGAGGTACGCGTCCTCAGACTCTAGACCATGGAATTGGGGGAGTGTATTAATGAATTGTGGTTTCAGCTCGAAATGATTTCCATTAGGCTCGGGGAGAAGAATGCATGAAGGAATGGAGGTGCGAATCGGATAAAATCGATCTTGAAGTGAGACGTTGTTGGTCATGGTGTCAAGTGGTTGTGTAAGTGTAGAAAGTCTAGCAGAATGATGATCACAGAACCACTCTCAAATATAAAGCCACAAACAACGCGCACCGATCACACCAGCGAAAAAGAAAAATAACAAACAATAAAAGAAAAATCAATCCCAGCTATATAAGGATCCTGGACCTAGACGACTCCTAACTTTAGATCGTCCACAGGAGGTTTAGTGTAGACTTTGACTATAAGCGAATCAGCCAGGGAAGGGCAAGGTTGGTGGGAGGTTTTCGTCAGAGACGTTCCTTAATTAACCAGCAACCTTCGGGCTTTCGGCCCTCAATCCCTTTCCTAGACACCGATTTTGCAAAAGTCAATTTCCAACACTTTTCCCCCTTAGGATAATCTCCTAAGTGAGTCCGGATGTCCCTAGGGCCAACGTCTATCAAATTTTATTTACAAGCTTGGGATTGTGAGTGCGTGGGAAAATGATTTTCGGGCTAAGGAAAGGGTAATGAACTCCCCACCTTATCTTATTTATCAGTAATGCCCTTAAAATTGAATTGGTGCAAGTGTACAAGAAATATAACAAGGATTCACTCAAAGCATGAAAATCAAGCAAGAGATGATTCCTAGTCTATATGCAATGCGAAACGTACCTTGCCTCCAGCACTCTTCAACAGTAAAAGTAAATGAATTGAAAAGACACGTGCCTAGAAATGCAAATGTCTAATCAATTTTTAACAATTACAATCAATTTTTTACTGTTGATTAAATTAGCAGGTATATGGTGAAGAATACAAGATTTAAGTATTGCAGAAGCTGTATTTTGCAGAGCAAGAGACTCTGCAGAAAAATGGTTAGAAGTCAACTCCTTCTTGCCGCGCCCGCGCGGCAGAACGCGGCAAGTCAGAGGGATCCTGGTCTCTGCTTTCGAGAGCAGAGGCCCAGGTCCGCTTATATGTTTCTGCAATGCAAGATTTGCTGTATCTTCAACCTGTACCTGCAACAGAGAAGAAGATTCGTTAGTTCTTCACTTTAAAGAAAATCCGTTGCTCTCCCGGCAACGGCGCCAAAAATTTGATTAAGAAGAGAAAGGTTTGTTTAAATGTAGTCGATGTATCCCTTTCTTATCTCCGCTATAGCATAGAGCTATACCGAGTCGATTCTCAGGGAGAGCTAGCGATGGAAGCGTTACAGATCGAAGTGAAGATGTAAAACGAAGATTCTTCTATGCTTAAAAGAATAAAAACAAATGGGAAAAAGAAAATAAAGAATGGATGGATATGTTCATCAAGAAGAGGTTTGCTTTGGTATTCACACTAAAAGAAAAGAGAACTTTGAAAAGACTTTGAATGTAAGAAAACCATGACTAGCTAACCTTGCTACCTTGCTAAAACTTACTAAACTCCGTGATAGTGAATGCGTGCCTCATGTTGATTCATCGGCATAGATTTGTCTTGCTTGTTGGTCTAATTACTTTCCCACTAGGATGATGGGGGATCATTCTTGGACTTGTCTTGTAGCCTCCATAGATGGTCATCGGTCTACAAGATAGACTTTCAATAATGGAATCAAAAGAGATACACTCAAGTGATGCAAATGAAGAACATACAACATTCAATAATGGACATAGAGAAGTTGTACATCAAATAGCATATTGGTGATCCATCTCCATGTTCCATCAAGGCACTTGTTCAAAGACAAGGCTCTAAATGAGGCACACATGAATCATATGGAGAATTACAACAAGATACTTGCCAAGAAATGAAACAAAACCCATCGGAGAAGAGAAGACCATACAACTTGCAAGATGAATTAAAGCAATCACCCATGAGTTAGTAGTTAGCAAGAGTAGTGGTTAGCTAGTACATGGAGAAAGAATTAGCTACAAGCCATTACAAAAGAAAAACAAAGCATGAATTAAATTGCAAGAAAGTAAACAAAGCAAGTAAAGAAAGCAATCAAACTAGAATCAAGCTCAAGTAGAGAAGTAGAGAATGGATCAATCCTTGCATAGCTTCAAGTTGTCACTCCTTGATGATACAAGCTCTCTCTCTCATACAACTCTCTCTTGCAATGAAATCTAGGGAGAAGAAGATCATAGAGAGCTAAAAATTTTAAACAAAAACTAACAAAATACAAATCTCATCACTAATCTCTCTCTTCTCTGCTCTCCTTGCTCGCAGGTCCAAGTGAAGTATTTATAGCCCCCAGGAGAAGGATCCAGAACCCAGTCTGTTGGCGCAAAATCTGGGGCTCAACGGCCCCAGATCTGCCGCCAGGGCGCGGCAAGGCGCGGCAAAACGGCGGCCGTTGCGCAACAGCTTTCTGTTGTGGGTTGTTACGAGTTTGTTCAGCCACGTGGACCTTCTGGAATCTTCATTTGTTGCGCGGATCTCTCTGGATTCTGGATTAGATTTGGGCTTTATCTTAGCTTTGAAATTAATCACTTTAATTATTGCTAATTAAAGGATTATTGGCTTTCTCTCCATTAGAGTGTAGGACCTGTAAAAATATAGAGAAGATTAGTAAAAATCAGGTATTTATTTGCAATATGCATGGGGATTATGTGGTAAAATATGCACTTTTGTGTAACAATTAAGGGCCGAGCAACAATTTCACGAAACATTTGCCCCTCCAATTCCACAGTATTTTCAAGAGTCTTACTCAGTTCCACATTTCCTAATGAACAACCATTTGTCATGGAAACGAGTAAAGATTCTTGTGTGAGTCACTCTTCCATCACCACACAGTTTTGACTCACAATTTCATCACCAATTCCAAAACAATTCTTCATCTTTTCAACAAAATGATGAACCAATGAATTGTGAAAAAGATGCTTGAATTCCTGACTCATGCTCGAAATGATCGTAACCGTGACATAGATTTGATGATCCAAACTCTTCATTCTCATCCTATTTCTAATGTCACTAACCATTCTGTCAAAGAGTCATGTTGTTTTGGAAATCAAGATTCAATTTCAGCACAACCACCTGAACTTGTCCAAACTTCAGATTCTATTGACATTTTGGCAAGTTTTTCATTTCCTAAAATTGAACTTGTCCAAACGTCAAATCCCATTGACATTTTGGCAAGTTTTTCATCTCTACAAATGAACTTGTCCAAACTTCAGATCCAATTGACATTTTGGCAAGTTTTCCTTTCCCTGAAATTGAACTTGAACATGATTATGATCCTGAACTTTCACCAGATGATTCAACTCTACTCCTGATTCAATCATGACTTCCATATCCTTACCTGATTTCACTTCATTCCCAAGTCAGACTTGGATCCAGTACCATCTGTTGTGAAATGAATCACCAATCTTTTATGATGATCACATTGAACTTGACCAATTTCATACTCTTGAAAGTCCATTGATAATTGGCAAGTTCACAATTTTTGGAATTGAACTACATGAGGAATGTGATCTTGAACCCCAACTTAGTGATTCAATTCTTTTTCCTGATTCAGTAATGACTCGGTATCTTTACCTCACTTCAATCTTTTTCCAGAGTCGATATGGATCCTTTCCCAATTCACAATGAAGTTGAATCACCATCTTTAAGGATCATGTTGAACTTGACCAATTATACATTTTTGAAGATCCTATTGACAAATGGCAAGTTCTCCATTTTGTGGAATTGAACTCAATGAGAAATGTGACTTTGACCCTCAAGTTTGTGATTTAGTTCAAATACCTGAATCATTAATGACTCCTGTTTTGTTACCCAATTTGAGTAACATTTTAGAGTCAGTTTTGATTCCCAACCTCCTGAACTTGAATCACTAATCTTAGATAGTCACATCCATCATGGAAACTGAATGTGGACTTGAGCTTCATTTTCTTGACTTGGACCCAGTTCCTGAATCCATTCCAACTCCTGAACCTTACTTGACTTCATCACTTCCCTGAGTCGGTGTTCCTTTCCGAGTCCAAATCAACCGTTCTATCATTCATATTCCATTCTGGGACAAGGTAGTTGATGAATTAACTCAGAAATTATTTTAAAATTTTGGAAATTAGATGGGGTCATGTACATAATAAAAATCATCCATGCACACATCATTCTTGTGGGTCATATTATTGAGATTTTTGGTGGGTTCCTGAAAACCCAACGTAAAGTTGATTGGGCCAGTTCCGTGGACCAATCAGACCACCACGGAACCACCACCTTCAGGTAATTTTTGTTCCTTCCCTTTCCATTTTGTTCATGCATACATATATCATGATGCATTGAGGACAATGCATGAGATAAGTGTGGGGGAGGGTTTACTAACTTAGAGTTTTTAGAATTTCTTTCTTTTACACTTCTTTTAGAGTTTTTAGATTTTCTTTCTTTTACACTTCTTTTAGTAAATAAAAAAATATAAAAAATATAAATAAAAATAAAAAACTTTTTGAAATAAGAAACAAAGTTTAGATCTATTTTAAGAAAATTAAGATGTATCTTAGAAATTAAGAAAGCCTAATATGACATCTTAAACATAGTTGAAAGAATAGATCTTATTTGAAATTATAGGATAAGTAAGTAAAATGGGGAGATATTTTTATCTTGAATTTTACCTTAGATAAATATGCACTTTACACTTACACATTTCTTGGGATGGAGACAAAGACAAAAAATGCCATATAATATATATAAAAAAAAAAAAATTTATAAAACATCACCTATTAAGCTGGACAAATTATGCCTCAAGAAGCATGATTATTCACGCCTAATGGTGGTAAAGGAAATAAATAATCCCCCTTAGTTATGTGGCCTTTTTTACTCGAGACCTTAAACCCGAGGGATGTTTTCTCATCTGGTGCCCTAAGACGGTGGTTTGGGAGTCATCGGTTAAAGGCTCGCTACAAGGGTAAACTAGAAAGCCTAGACTAAGGGAAGAAAAAAAAAAGAATATATATATATATATATATATATATATATATATATATATATATAATATATATATAATATATAATATATATAATAAATGGCTTTATGGTTGGAGTTGAAATCCCAGAAATCTTCACTTACACGGTGTGCATACTATCTAGGTTTTATGAAAGATAAAATATTCAATCCAATTTTGAATTCTTACCTTAATTGAAAACAAGATCTTGCATGGATACTAAGTTTAAGAAAGAATAATTATAGGGACTTATGACCTAGGATCACTTATATTTTGCAAAAATAGTTCGTAAACATGTCTCTTGTTCAAAATGCGTTTTCAAAACAAACATTTGTCTTCTTTCTTTATGGATTTTGTGGGTGTAATCCGCTGAAAACCCTCAGGAGACAACACTCCTCCTCTAGGGTAACCTAGAGGTTTAACGGCTTGTTGCACATGCTCAGTGCAATCGCGTCACCTGCGAAAGTGGTGAATAAATGGGTAGTATAGTTTTTTCTTTCTTTTCTTTGTTTTGCTCGGGACGAGCAAAAGAATAAGTGTGGGGGTGTGATTGTGATCCAATATTGCATATTTTACCTCATTATTCCCATGCATTTTTTGTAATAAATACATGATTTTACTAATCTTCTCTATATATTTGCAGGTATACACCTAATGAAGAGAAAGCCAATTAATCACTTTAATTAGCAATAATTAAAGTGATTTATTCAAAGATCAAGATAAAGCCAAATTTGAATCCCAGATCCAGAAAGATCCGCACAACAACTCCAGATTCCAGAAGGTCCACGTGGCTAACAAACTTGTAACAACTTTGTACCAGAAAATTGTTAGCAACGGCCACAGCCTTGCCGCGCCTATGCGGGCGCCAACCAACTAGGTTCTGGATCCTTCACCTGGGTGCTATAAATACTGGACATGGACCTGCGAGAAAGGGATGAATGGAGAAGAGAGGAAAAATCATTAGTTGTTGTAATTTTGTTTAGTTTTTCTCTAGGTTTAGTTCTTTAGATCCCTCTCTTCTTCCCTAGAATTCATTGTAAAAGAGAGAGATTGTGAGAGAGAGAGCTTGTGTAATCAAGGGTGACAACTTGAAGCAACAAGGATTGATCCATTCTCCTTCCTCTACTTGAGCTTGGTTCTAGTTTACTAGCTTTCTTTATGTGCTTTCTTTATGCTTTCTTTAATTCCTTGCAATTTACTTCATGCTTTGTTTTACTTCTCTAATGGCTTTTAGCTAATTTTTCTCCATGTACTAGCTAACCACTAGCCTTGCCATCTTCACTAACCATGGGTGATTGCTTTATTTCATCTTACAAGTTGTATGGTCTTCTCTTCTCCGATGGGTTAAACCACCCTTCATCCACATGAGAAAGTAATTAGATCAACACGCAAGACGAAACCTACGCCGATGGAGTGACAACATGAGGCACGCCTTCACTATCATGGAGTTTGGTAAGCTTTGGCAAGGTAGTAAGGTAAGCTAGTCATGGTTTGATTCTTCAAGTTTTCATTCTCTTAGTTGTTAGTCCAAATCCCAATCTTCTTTGATTTCTTTCCACTCTTCCATCATGAACAATCCATCCATTCTTTCACTTCTTTTTCCATGATTGTTTTATTCTTTTAAGAACATAGAAGAATTCTCGTTTACATTTCTTCACTACGATTCGTAACGCTTCCATCGCTAGCTCTCCCTGAGAATCGACTCGGATAGCCTATGCTATAGCGGAGATAGGAAAGGATACATCGATACATTTACATACACCTTTCTCGTCTCAATCACAGTGTGGAACACCTTGACCTCTCCAAAGCTTCAAGCGCCAAACTTGTGGAGAAGGAATCCAGTGGAGATGAGTCCGACCAACATTGCTACATGGTCCAAGGGAATGACTCCCTTGAGATAAACTCAGACACCCATCTAGATGATTGTGCTAGTTCTTTGTAGTGATGATTATGTTGATGCCGATGCATTAAATGAAGAACTATCTCTTGTTGTGAAAACCTATTAGAAAAAGCCAAACTCTTGAAAAGAAAAACCATTAAATAAATAAAGAAAACAAGGATTTGTTTTGAAAACTTAATATTGCTTGCAAGAGAGGGATGAGATTTCAAATGAAAGGGACTCATTAAAGTCCAACTTGATCTTACCCTAAATGAAAACAAAATCTTAAAAAATAAAAATAATTGTGATGAAGTTTTGAAGAAAAATGAAGTTCTATCATCAAAACTTGTTTTTGTTTAAAAGAAAATGATTCTTTGAAAAATAAAATTATTTCTATTTCAAAGGATTGGATTAATTTCTAATGAAAATAAATCTTTGAAAAATGGTTTGTCTTCATATGTTTGCCATGCTAGTATAGCCTCACCTTCTAGTGTTGATTGCAAAATCAAAGAGTTAAGAATTACCGTGTAGCTTTGGGCTAACGGGTCGTCTCCACGAGGAGGAATGCGATGAAGCTTTTCGGTGTTTTGTTAAGTAACAAAGAATGAAATTGGGTGTCTTTCTTTAAAGTTGAAAAAGAGAATGGGTAGAGGGAAATGATTAAAAGAAAAAATTGTAAATTTGGAGAAGGCTTTGGAAAAGGTGATTTAAAAAACTTGAAAAGTGATTTGTTGTTTTTAATATACGAAGGAGATCTGAGCTCACTATCTCACTACTCAACGATGTGTTCTTCTCTTGAAATCCTTAGTGCCTCAACTTAATCATAGGCAAAAATATAAGATGAGTTTAGAAAGTTTTTAAGTAAAGTACATAAGATAGTTTGGAAAAGTTCACTCTTTTCTTAAGAAATCGTATTGAATTGAATGTTAAATCATCAATAGTTCAAGTATGAGATAAAAACAAGTTCAAGAAACATTTTAAAAGAAGTAGAGTTCAAAAATTCAAATCTATCCTCATGTGCCTTCAAGAACACCTTCAACAAGAAAGGCTTAGTTTTAGGCATGCAAATGATTCATTGGGTCTTTTCATCAAAAACATTCAAAAAGAAGAGGGATCGGAGAGAGGAATAATAGTGAGCCTAGAAAACTAATTTAGGTACTCATGGAAGACGAAAAACAATACAAGCAAATAAAGCAAGATATACCGTGAATTGGAGTGGAAGAAGAGAAAGTTAGATCCTTTTATTGTTGTCACTTCAATCTTCAGATTACAAGCACTCAATTCTCTCTCTTACTGGTATTTGCACTAAACTACAAATTATAAATCAAAGATACAACTTCTATACTATCTAACAAAGAACCTAAAACCTTAAAAACAAAGAGAGAAAAACTAAATCTAAGTTCCGGTCCCTTTTTCTGTACAAAAACCCTGCGTTTTATAGGCAAAACCCCAGAGGAAAGGAGTGAGGAGATAAGGGAGCAAAAACACTCCCTCATCTCACCAACAATCCGCGAATCCGCGGCTAGGGTCGCGAATCCGCGGCCAGGATGTGGCCAATTGGCCACATCCTAGTGGAGGATTGTCTAGCGTAGGCTTTGGCTCCCTTGTGTCTTGCTGGATTCACTGTTCGACTCCCAGATTTGACAAAACGCTATTGATTGTTGCCTTCAACTGCTTGATTTGGGAAGATTTCATTTCAACGGTTTTCAACTTCTCTGATTGCCAAGATCTGCCCTAATTCCTGATTTCAAATTTATTCTGAATAAATCAGAACTTATGGGCTTTTGGGCTCGTTTCACTTTCCTATCCTTTAGCAATGGGCTTGCATTTTATAAAGAAAAATAAGACTTATTAATATGATTTATTTAGATAATAAGCATGGTAATATGATAATATGTATGCAAATAATTGTGACGATCACCCCCACACTATCTTTGCTCACCTTGAGCAAAATATCAAAAACTAATCCTAATCAATTATTAGACTACTTTCGCAGGTCATTCGATTACACTGAGCATGTGCAACAGGCGACGTTAAACCTTTAGGTTACCCCTAGAGGACGAGTTTATCTTGTGAGGGTTTCAGCAGATTGCACCCACAAAATCCATAAAGAAGAGAAAAATTAGTATTTTCGAAAAGCATTTTGAAAGAGAAAATATTTGAAGTATATTGTGAGAGTTTAAGTAATCTATAAGTTACAAGAATATCAAATTTTTCATTCCTAAACTTAGTCTCTATTCAAAAACATGTCATCAATCAAAGTAAGGAGGTAAATTATATTTCTCATCTAGTCTATTACTTGACCTGAGTCATATGCACCATCGTGACTGTGAAGTTTGACTAAGGGTTCTTTAACTTTAACTCCTATGCCTTATTTATATTTATTTTGGTGGTATTTATTCCTCAATTCCATTAGGCTTTCTAATTGCCCATGAACGAGCCTTTAGTTGGTGACATCCAAACCGGACCGTTTTAGGGCACCAGGTGAGAAAACACTCCTAAGGACTTAAACACTCGAGCAGACAAGGCCACGAAATCAAGGTTTTTATTTTATTTATACACTGTACCCCTTTTAGGCGTGAATACTTATACTTCATGAGGCACAAATACCCAGCTTAATCAGAGGATTTGTATATATTTTTTCCAAACTTATCTTATTATCTTTTGCATAAATACAAGGCTTGCTTAGGCCAAAGCACCAAGCTAATCAATAATTAGATTTGTTTATTTTTTTATACATATATAGTTTTTTTCCTCTTTTTTTTTTTTTTATAAGGCATAAGAGTCTTTGTTTTTGAACCCTAAGTGTGTAAGTGTATAAAGTGTGCATATTTCATCAAGGTAAAAATCAAGACTAAATACTTTCACAAATTTCTTCCTAACCCTAAAAAATCAAACAAGTCATCTTATTTTGACCAAGTGTAAGAAATCCTATTTATGATTTTCTATCCTTAAAATTGACTTAATTTCTTACAAAAATATATCAAAAATATTGTTCTTGCCTTCAAAAAGTTTTATATTATATATATTTCTTTGTTTTTTTTCTTTTGTTTTCTCTTTGTTGTTGTTATATTAGTCATGTTAGAGCCCTCCCCCACACTTATCTCATGTATTGTCCCCGATGTATGAAAGAAATGTATAGATGCATGAAATGAAATGTAAAAGAGGTGCATATATTATACAAAATATATACAACATCAAGTTTCTCCCACACCTAGATCTTTTTCGGGTCATCCTTCTAGCTCTCTTCCCATCATTCCAATGGGTCCTCTTATAGGGCATAGTGGGGAGGCCAATTTTTTGTCATTTTAGCTTTCTTCCTCTCCAGTCTCTCCTTCTTTAGGTCT
This sequence comes from Agave tequilana, assembly GCA_038442645.1. Taxonomy (NCBI): domain Eukaryota; kingdom Viridiplantae; phylum Streptophyta; class Magnoliopsida; order Asparagales; family Asparagaceae; genus Agave; species Agave tequilana. The sequence goes on along the minus strand of JAVJIF010029636.1, from coordinate 15,562 downwards.
TCCTCATATTTCTACATTCATTATTCAAAAATTGATCACCACCATACTTCTCAGTTGGAACTTCCTCACTATGAATGCCTAGGAATTCTAACTCAGTTCCATATATCTCCTCAAAGTTTAGGTCAACACTTTCCCTGGAGATGTGTAATAACAAAAAGATCCCTAGTGGTTCATCCAAACACATGAGTTCTTCTTCGAAGAGGTTTTCAAAGAGTATGTCAATCGGAGGTTCTTGAATTATATTCTCATGCGATATATTATTGGTTGGCTCATCGAAAGTAAAGATATTCAGATCAAATTTTCCTTTTTTAAAGGGTATCTAAAATTAGGATCTCCGACATATGCCTTCTCATTAAGATAATCACAAATTCTTAAATAATTCATTAAGAAATAGCGACTCATTCTCTATGCCTTCATTTTCTTCATAACAATTGTTCAACCAAGTTTACTCAAATGTTTTGTCTCTTATCTTACGAGGTTGTTTTTCTAGATTGAAGACATTGACTTCTCTAGTTATGTCCCCAAAGGTAATCTCATAGACCCATTCCTACAATTGATAATAGCATTAGCAGTAGTAAGGATTGGGCGCCCTAGGATAACAGGAGTTTGAGCCCTAGGATTGGACACAGATTGTGTCTCAAGAACTATGAAATCAACGGGTAGATAAACTACCGATCCGGATAAGGACATCATTAATTTTTCCCTTTGAAACTCACAGAACGGTCAGCCAGTTGGATAGGACTCGAGTTGGACTAAGATTGCCCAACCCGAGTTGTTGATAAACTGAGAATGGAAGAAGGTTGATACTCGCTCCCAAGTCAAGAAGTGCGTGACTAATCTCGGCTTGTCCTATAGTGCAGGCAATGGTGTGACAACCCGGATCTTTGTACTTGACAGGGATCGGACTCGATAGTGCTCTAATGTTAGTGGCTAAGAAGACTTTCTGGGTACATCTTTCTCTTCTTGGTTCACATGTTCTAAGAATTTTGTATAGGATGGGACTTGTTGGATGGCATCAAGGAGTGGCACATTTATCTTCACTTGGTTGATGATCTCAATTATTTTATCCATGTGTGGATTCTGCTTGTTGTTCTTTAACCTATTAGGAAATGGTACTATAGGCTTGTACACCTAACTGGTTGACTTATCTGTTCAGATTCGTTAGATTTGGAAGGATTGAGACTAGATGAGGTAGATGTTGGAGTATGATTGTGCTGACTGGGATTGGGTGTGTTGACACTTGGTTATCAACTTTCTTCCCGACCTCAATGTATGAACAACATTACATTGATTCAATGATTGATCCTAACCAAATGAGCTTGTTGTGAATCCTAGGATTCATAATTGGTGACTGGGAAAGGTACCCTTGTCTCTCATGTTGTGGATGGCTAACTAGCTCATTTGACCCTAGCCTCTGTATTGTTTGCATGAGAGAATCTTGGTTCTTTCATGTACCTTTCCATATTTCTCTCAAAATCAGTCATTCTCCTTTAAAGTTGAGGATTCTGGAAGGAAGATGGTGGAGTTTGATGGGAAAATTTTGTTGATAATATGAAAAATTGTTGAGAGAATTGTGAGGGTGATTTGGAAAGTTGGGTAATGATTGGAAGAATTATTAGAATGATGGAAGTGGCTTGCATGGGTTGACTGTGGGTGGCCATTGTTATTTGGCTCATGAGAAATTCGGTGATTTCTCCAGCCAGGATTGTACGTTGGAGCGTAAGGATCATGTTTGGCCTTGAAAAGGCCGCATTCATCGATTCTGGAAAGTGTTGTTGAGCTTGAAACACAGGATACTCCTCAAACACATGATTCATGCCTGACAGTAAGTACACCCGGAGTTGGAAATTGGTTTGGGCTGACTTGATTACTAGACTTGTTCCTTAGTTTCTAAAGCTTCCAGTCTTTCACTAGGTTAGCTAACTTAGCCTCATTAGCTATGGATGATTCAATTGAATGGAGACCTCCTTTTGAAGAGATGGAGTTTGGATTCCTAGAGCTTTCACTAGTATGTTCCCATTGGATGGTCTTTTCAGCTAGATTCTAATATAAAATTTCATCCTTCATGCTCATCCTTCTGCAAGAATCTCCCTGGCACATGCTTTCTAAAAGGGTCTTGGTGAGTAGTCTAAAGTCATAAAGAATTAAGCATTGTTGCCATTTCTCTATTCTATGATGAGGGACATTGGACAAGGAGGTCTTTGAAGCGTTCAAAGTACCTCCAAAGCGGTTCACTAGGTTCTTACTTGAATGCATGATGTTTTCCTAACGAGAGCGGTCTTATGAATTGATAGAATTTCTTCAAGAAGACTTGATGAAAACATCCCAGGATGTGATAGAGCCAGCCACTAAGCTATAGAGCCATTTCTTGCTAAGTCCTTAAGAGCAAATGGGACAAATCTCAACTAATAGTATCATCTGCAAGGTGTGAGATTTTCATCATTAAGCATACTTCCTCAAATTCTCTATGAAGAAATAAGCATCTTCGGACTCTAAGCCATGGAACTTAGGAGTGTGTTGATGAACTGTGGCTTAAGTGAAATCACTAGGGGGTGAATAGGTGATAATGCTAATCTAGAAACTAAATGCGGAAGCTAAAACAAATTTGCAATATACTTAATACAACCAACAAGTGTAGCCGAATTCCCCGTGAAGGGCTCTGGACTAACTCCTCTGATTCCCCTAGATAAGGGTTGAGGTGCTATATGAAGCTCTTGTGGTTAAGTACAAGTGAGGCACACACAAGCAAGCCAAAGCGTATAAAGATGATAAGCAATAGAAATAATGCAAGGCACAACACAAGCAATATATGATAAGAATGAATGAATGATGCTTTGCCACAAATGAAAGAGAGAGGTTAGAGAGACAATGGATCAAACACAAATACAAAGATATGTTTCGAGGTTCGAGCCCCTAGCTTACGTCCCCGCCTTCACCGAGAAGGATTTAAATCACTATACTCCCACTGAGGGAACCTCCACCGAGGAGGATTTGTTACAACACAAGGAGTATCGAACCCTCTCTCAAACACCCACCTCACAACCAAGGGGTAGGCCCGTAGCGAAACCATAACCAACACCTCTACGAAGAGGGTACAAACCAAACTCCACCTCACAATAGGGGAGCAAACACAAACCTCAACCTCTACCAAAGAGGGAGCAAACCAATCACACCGATCAACCTCTACCAAAGAGGGATACAACAAAAGCAAGGGTGTTTACAACTGAAGGTTTCCACAACCTCAAACAATCTCTCTTTCACAAAAACAAAGATCCTAAATAGATAGGATAGAATGATATAGCTCAAGTGCATATCAAGGTGTTTGGAATCAAAATAACAAAGAAAAAACTACTTGGAAATCTCTTGTAGATGATAGAAATGAAAATCCAAAACAATATCCCAAAAACCTAGTTTTCTTTGATTTTCCAAAACCCTTGAAAAACAAAATAAAGATGAAATCTTTTAAGCACTAAACACTTTTTAAAAGTTGTAAAAACACTTCAGAAAAGTAAGAATTTTGCTCTTGAAAATCTTATCCAAAATCCTAAAGAGATGGGGTTTATATAGGCCAAACAGAAAACTAGCCGTTAGGCTGATCTGTCAGCCTGACAGGCCTGCGGTCGACCGGTCGGTCGACCGCCAACGGCATAAATATGACCGTGGGGCTTCGGTCGACCGCCCGGTCGACGCCCAGATACAGAGAGCAAAGCTCTCTGGTCCGGTCGACCGCCCGGTCGACCGGCCCATGTGTCTGCCAGACTGCACAAGGCTGTGCATGTCGGTCGACCGCTCGGTCGACCGGCCCTTGGTTCGGTCGACCGTGCGGTTGGCCGACCTGGCCTTGTCAGCCACTGTTCTGGGTCATAAAATGGGGTTAAAATTATTTCTAAAAAATCTTTTAAAAACTTCTAAAAATCCCCAAAAATAGTTTATCATTTTGCATGATATATAAACATATGATAAAAATTTCAACTCAAATATCAAGCAATTTGAACTATTTTTGTGTTTTAACATTTTTATCAAAAACCAAAACTTGTATTTTGTCAAACTTGAATTTTCAATAGGAAATCTGATTTTTCCTAAAACACATGAATAGGCATATCAAAATAAGTTTGTCTAAGATATGAAGCATGTATGTATATCGAAACACATCTAATATACATAAAAACTATTTAAACTTGTTTTGATCTAAACTATTCATGAAAACTAATATCCAAACATAAAATGTGTATGTGTATTGTGCACTTGAGTATATCGACTATTCTAAGCTTTACACATGGATCAAAACTTAAACTAAACACTAGGATACCTAAGTCTTCTTGACGATCTTCCATCTTCAAGTAGACTCGATCCAAACCGTGATCCACGAGCTAGGCTATGTATGATCTTGATGCTCGGGCCCTGGAATCACCATGTGAAGGCTTCAAAACTCATCTTGTTGAAGCAATCACCAACTAATATCTTGCTAAATGATCCGAAACTAAAATCACAAGATTATTAGTAAAATAAACTACTGAGTTAATCATCATCAAAACTAGAGTGGAAGGCCCTCCGGGCCAACAATCTCCCCTTTTTGATGATGACAAAACTCATGGAGTATATATGCATGGATTAAACTTAAGCTTCAAAGAAGCTCCCCCTTAACTCATGCATAAACAAATAAACATAAATATGCAATGAATTATGAAACATGAAACATGCATAGATATGCATAAACAATAAAATGCTCTTGATATCAATGAAATTTTCAAAAACAAATAAACATGTTCTAGATACCAATTAAAATATCTAGATACCAATTAAACTTAATATATGCAAAAACATAACTATGCATATAAAAAACATAACTATGCATATAAAAAACTTCTCAAATAATTCTCCCCCTTTGTGAATCATCAAAAGGGGTAAAAACCTAAACCAAATCAATAAATTTTTTTTTCTCCCCCATTTTGTCTAAAACAAAAAATAATCAATATAGGGGTGACAATCAATTAAGATATCAATTGAAAATATGTCAAAGTAGCATCTGATACCAATTGAAAGTAAACATAGATCAATCAACAAATGGTATATGCGATATACATTCATGAAGAGGAAGATGTGAAGCTTCCCTACATAGATACATTACATGAAGGAGGATGACAAGCCCTAATTCACATAACGTACACTATGCAATGCATAAGAGGAGATGTGAAGCTCCCCCTACACACGTGTACCACATAAAGAAGAGATGTCAAGCCCTCAATACAAGATACACTCAACATGAATCTATATGTAGAAGAGATGTTAAGCTCTCCTTGCATATATGCAATACAATCAAAACTCTTGTATTTATTTTTAAACAAATTTTGAGATACCAAATTAAACATCAAATAAACATCTGATATAAAAAGAGAGTATTTTCTTTTTAAGTATAGATATCAATTTAAAATTTTTATTTTCTATCATAAAGCAAGGGAGTGGAGATACAAATACCAATTGAAATAAAAATCGAATTTTCTCCCTTTATGAAATACCAACAAAAACAATGCGTAAGCTCGAATTAAGATACAATGAAAAATTGAATCAATTGAAACAAAGTTAAAACTCAAGCTTTAGCATAAAAAAAATTTTGTGCTTAAAGATATAGGGATATAATAAGCACAAATAAAACATATATATGTATGAAAGTTTAATACCAATTGAAATTGATACTATTGGAATTGAAAAAAACATACATACATACAAACATATATGAGTATACAAGAAAGGTCAAAAATTGATACCAATGAAAGAATCCAATGATACCAAGAAATAACAATAATATCAAAGTATAACTCATAACCTATCCTCCCAATCATGTCAAGTTTAAAATGATTTTCACTATAAAAGCATACATGAGCATGATCTCCCATCCAACCGCCCTGGAATGGTAGGGTTTTCAAAATAGATTTGAAACAAAAATATAGTATTTGAAAATCACTACCAAATGAAGAATATCGCAACTAGTTATATGAAAAATTGTTAACTAGTACGAAATCCTTTAAGTAAGGAATAAAACAAAATTATTTTCATGAAACACAAAATCACATGATAAAAACACTCTAAGCAATTAAGCATAAAATGACTCATGAAACAAAACGTGAGTAAACAATAAATGTGAGTGTACAAATAAGATGTGAAGATCATAATCATGAAAGATGGACAATAGCTATATTCCTTGAAACATGAAAAAATGAAATCATCAAAACTATTAATCTTCAAGGTATATGTATGTCCTATACAAACTAAAGTATACATACATATCCAAAAACAAACGAGTCCACAAAGATATATGCATGAAGGCACGTGGCTCAAAAGGATGTATATGTATAACAATAGTTTAGATAAAATGGACATATAGATGAAGAAAACAAGAAATCATAAAACAAATTCAAAAATGGGAATACAAGTCTAAAATGCGGATCATCAAAACTAGACTATACTAGCACATCTAAGGGTTCAAATAAGCATCAAGCACAAACATATATAGATTTATTTGTGGCCCACTATATGCACAAATATATACCTAGTCTTAAGAAAACTAACATTTTAAACATCTATTCAAGACATGAAGCATAAAAAAAAGATAAAATCATCATGACAAAACTAAACATGATTATTATGTAAATCCACATGTTATTAGAGCTATGATAAACATGATAGCTAAACAAAGGTGAGAACACAAAAATATGATCCATATAAACATGGGTGTCTCAAAAGGGCTATACATGCATGTAAGAGTCTAATAATCATGGCATTTCATAATGATCATATAAACAACAAAACATGCTACAAATAATGAACATGAAAAGCATGTAAACAATAATTAGGAGTTAGAGACCGTTACCAAAACTTATGAGCAAACTCTCCATGTCTCCAAAACAAGGTGGTCCTCCCTCCAAAATCCTTGAAAGTGATGCATCCAAATGATTTCCATGAAGCTCGGAACGCATCCACTCAAGGTACCGCTACTCTCACGTCATGTGAGAGCCCACACCTACATCATAAACAAGAGGGGTGGTCTTTGGTACCCATATCCTTTTGGGTCCATGGGGGTTGTATCATTCCTAACCCAACAAATTTGTTTGCTAAATTTGAAACATGTATTTTATCATAACAAAATTTAGCAAGGTGGGCCCTACGTCCACAATGTGTACAAGTGTACACATGAGCATACAAGTGATGATGGTGTCCGTGAGGAGCATGTGTATGCCGGGGGGGTGTGCATGCATAATGGATGGAACTGTTTCTTTCGAACCAAGGATTCTAAACGTGTATGGTTCATGGCACATTGGCTCATAGTGGAGCCCAAACAATCCACTCTCTTCTTCAACAAACAAAAATCATCATTAATCCTAGAAGAAGAGGTACATGCAATAGGTAAACTAGATGAAGAAGCTACACTAGCATGGCAAATATGTGCATCAATCTTATTTGCAAAAACTCATTTTTCTTTAAACATACATCTAAATCATTTGAAATAGAAATTATTTTATTTTTCAAAACAACATTCTCTTTAAAACAAAATCAACTTTGAAGACAAGTTTTCATTTCTTTAATACATCATTGCAATCAATTTTAGACTTTAAAAATTTATTTTCCTTTATAGCAAGGTCTAATTGAGATCTCAATGAATTCCTTTCATTATAGACCTCAACCTCTCTTGCAAAACATTGTTAATTCTAGAATGTAAACTTTATTTTCATTTTCAAGGCCTAGACTTTTCTTTTTCAAAATTTTATATTTTCAAATAATTTTTCACAAACAATAGATAACTCTTCATTCAAAGCATTGGCATCCATATCATCATGATCATCAAATGAAGAGCTAGCACTATCTAGTTGAGTATCCGAAGTACCTCAAGGGAGTCATTCCCTGGGATCATATAGCATTGTTGTGGCTCGGATTCATCTCCACTAGATTCGTCCTCTTGTTGGATTTGCATTTGAAGCTCGGAGGTGGTGGTGGTTGTCAACTTGTTCCACTGCAAAGGCGGAATCAAGATTAGAAACAAGCAAAAGATATTCTTTAGATAGTGTGCTTATAATAGCTCAAGGGCAAGTGCATTGGCCTCTATATGCTTGCTATCACTAAGGTAGGATTCCTTGGTAATGGCAAGGTGAACCTTATATCATAGGGCGTAAATAAACGGACATCCTAATCTTCCAAACAATGATGTTGGAAGGGTCAAATATAGGTAGGGTCATGAAGTCCATGGGTCCAAACTATATGTGTGCAAACAAGCAAATGCAAATGATAGACTAGCAAACAAAGGATCTCACTCTTAGGATGTTAAGCCTAAAGTATCAGGAGCGTAGGCTCTGATACCAATTGAAATCACATAGAGGGGGGTGAATAGGTGATAATGCTAATCTAGAAACTAAAGCGGAAGCTAAAACAAATTTGCAACACACTTAATACAACCAACAAGGTAGCTGAATTCCCCGTAAAGGGCTCTGGACTAACTCCTCTTGATTCTCCTAGATAAGGGTGAGGTGTATATGAAGCTCTTGTGGTTAAGTACAAGTGAGCACACACAAGCAAGCCAAGCGTATAAAGATGATAAGCAATATGAAATAAGCAAGGCACAACACAAGCAATATATGATAAGAATGAATGAATGATGCTTTGCAAAATAAAAGAGAGAGAGAGAGTTAGAGAGACAATGGATCAAACGCAAACACAAAGATACATTTCGAGGTTCGAGCCCTAGCTCACGTCCCCGCCTCACCGAGAAGGATTTCTAATCCACTTACTCCCACCGAGGGAACCTCCACCAAGGAGGATTTGTTACAACACAAGGAGTACCGAATCCTCTCTCAAAACACCACCTCACAAACGAGGGGTAGGCCCGTAGCCAAAACAACAACCAACACCTCCCCGAAGAGGGTTACAAACCAAACTCCACTCACAATAGAGGGAACAAAACACAAGCCTCAACCTCTACCAAAGAGGGAGCAAAACCAATCACCCGATCAACCTCTACCAAAGAGGGATACAACAAAAGCAAGGGTGTTTACAACTTGAAGGTTCCACAACCTCAAACAATCTCTCTTTCACAAAATAAAGATCTAAATAGATTAGGATAGAATGTTATAGCTCAAGTGGATATCAAGGTGTTTGTGGAAATCAAATAACAAAGAAAAACTACTGGGAAATCTCTTGTAAATGATAGAAAAGAAAATCCAAAATAATATCCCAAAAACCTAGTTTTCTTGATTTTCCAAACCCTTGAAAAACAATAAAGATGAAATCTTTTAAACTCTAAAAGCTATAAAAAACACTTCAGAAAAGTAGGAATTTTTGCTCTTGAAAATCTATCAAAACCCTAAAGAGATGGGGTTATATAGGCCAAACAGGAAAAACTAGCCGTTAGGCTGATCTGTCAGCCTGACAGGCCTGCGGTCGACCGGTCGTCGACCGCCAACGGTCATAAATATGACCGTTGGGGCTTCCGGTTGACCCGCCGGTCGACCGCCCAGATACAGAGAGCAAAGCTCTCTGGTCCTGTCGACCGCCCGGTCGACCGGCCATGTGTGCCAGACGTGCACAAGGCTGCACACGTCGGTCGACCGTGGTCGACCGCCCTTGGTCGGGTCGACCGTGCGGTCGGCCGACCTGGCTGCAGCCATGTTCTGGGTCAGAAACTGGGGTAAAATTATTTCTAAAAATTCTTAAAAACTTCTAAAAATCCCCAAAATAGTTTTATCATTTTGCATTGATATATAAACATATGATAAAAAATTTCAACTCAAATATCAAGCAATTTGAACTATTTGTGTTTTAACATTTTTACCAAAAACTAAAAACTTGTATTTTGTCAAATTGAATTTTAATAGGAAATCTGATTTCTCCTAAAACACATGAATAGGCATATCAAAATAAGTTTGTCTAAGATATGAAGCATGTATGTATATCGAACACATTAATATACATAAAAACCATTTAAACTTGTTTTGATCTAAACAATTCATGAAAACCAATATCCAAACATAAAACGTGTATGTGTATTATGCACTTGAGCATATCGGACTATTCTAAGCTTTACACATGGATCTAAAACTCAAACTAAACACTAGGATACCTAAGTCTTCTTGACGATCTCCATCTTCAAGTAGACCGATCCAAACCGTGATCCACGAGCTAGGCTATGTATGATCTGATGCTCGGGCCCTGGAATCACCATGTGAAGGCTTCAAAACTCATCTTGTTGAAGCAATCACCAACTAATATCTTACTAAATGATCTGAAACTAAAATCACAAGATTATTAGTAAACATACTATATGAGTAATCATCATCAAAACTAGAGTGGAAGGCCCTCGGGCCAACATTAATCTCAAAATTGTGTTCACCAAACGATGGAAGTTGGATGCAGGATGGAAGTGAGGTTTAATGGGATAGAACCTATCCTGCAAAGATGTCGGTTGAGCTATAACCAATCTGGTCTTGGTTCGAACTTGGGTGATGAATGGTTTCTAATTAACCTAGATAATTTGGGTCTCTTGACCACACTTGCATACACAAACACAATCACAACAAGTTCACCAATAGTCAAGAAGAGAAAACAACAAAGCTAGTCTAAGGTAACCTTGACCTAGACAACTCCTAACTGGTTGATTGTCCACAGGAGGTATAATACAGACTTGACCATAAGTAATCAGCCAGGTCAGGGCAAGATTGGTGGGAGGGTATCTGCGCAAAAGCGACGGCTTAATTAAGCCAAACCACTAGCCTTCGGGGTTTCGCCCCTCAATCCCTTCCTAGACACTGATTTGGCAGGAGTCAAATTCTAACACCTTCCCCTTAGGATAATCTCCTAGTGAGTTCGAGATGTTCCTAAGGCCAACGTCTATCAAATTTTTACTTAGGCTTAGGTTGTGCGTGCTTGGAGATAGTTTGTGGGCTAAGGAAGGGTAATGATTTCCCCACCTTATCTTGATTTGGGTTTTGCCCTTAGAATTATTGTGTAAGTGTGCAAGATATAGAAAAGTAACATTCAAAGCAAATATCACCCAAGAATGTTTCCTAAACTATATGCTATGCATACGTACCTGTCTCCAGCTATCTTCAACAGTAATTGTAAAATAAACGTAATTAGACAAATGCCTAGAATGCAAGTCTAAACGTTTTTTAAGCAATAACAATCACTCAGATTACTGTTGGATTAAAATAGGGATTATGAATAGCAGATATAGTAAGAATAATAACATACAAAAACTTATTTTTGTAAGCAATATGTCCTGCAAGAAAGAGTTTTATTAGTCCAACAAAAATTTCAACTTTGCACTTACAATTTCTTGAAATTCTGTTTCCTACTTTCGAGAGTAGCGGGCACAGAATAGCAAGTCTTCTCCTGCAAAGCTTGAATGCTAAATCTGAATCTTGACGGCCTGAAATAAGACACCAAACTTGTTAAAAAAATAAATACACCGTTCCATCCCCGGCAACGGCGCTAAATTTCAAAATTTGATTGAGATTTTACCTGCACACAAGAATACAGAATTTCAGAACTTAAGAATAGAGATGTGCATGTTCTCAATACACGCGATAGCAAAGGGCTATGCAGGTCGTGATCACAAGGAGGGACTAGCGATGGAAGCTTTTTAGTAAGTTCTCTTTTAGGCTACAAAGTATGGTTAAAGTTTCTTCTTAATTCTTCAAAAGAAAAAGGAAAATGAGTTAAAGTAAATTAGGAAGAAGATCGTAGATTAAGAAGATGGAGAAACTAGAAATGAAAAGAAATGGAAAAGGAGTGATAAAAGAAGTGGTAGATTGTGGTGTTCTAAACTAAAGAATAAAAGAAAAGAATCTAAAAGTTACTTACCTCCTTTGGCCAAATGCTTACCTTGAATCTTTTGCAATGAAGTTACCTTGAAGTGATGCGACCAACGTATAGCCCATAAGAGTTGATTCCCGTCTCCTCCACTTTATATCATCAAGACGTTGCAAGTATGAAGTGATACAGAATGAAACTCAAAATCCATCGTCATAAGCTATCGATGGCACTTGCAAAGGCAAGGCTCTTTCGATGCTTTAAGACTGACTTGGATAGCAATTTGTACCAAAAGAAGAAAAGTAGAGAAGAAGAAGTAAAACAAAAACAAAGTACATACAAAAGGGAAACTACAGATTCGATTTTATAACAATAAGAGAAAAGAAGAAAAATTACACCGGTGTCATCCTCAGCACAAGCTTCGTTCTCATTTCCTATGAAACTCTGATCTCTCTGATTTACATAAATTAAAACTGAAAATACATGAAAAAAAAATAAAAACCTACGCTACGAAGAATGAAAAAGTAGACTAAATTCTATCTCTGCATAGTCGTTCACCGTATGCCTTGAAAACCAGTATTATAGGCAAAACCCGACCTATAAGAGCGTATGAAGATAAAGGGAGCAAACACTCCCCCTAAATCTCTAACAAAGCCGCGAAAACGGGGCTTTGGCTGCGTTTTGCGGCCAGGGTATGGCCAGGTGGCCACACCCTTTGTGGTACTCCCGGCTTCTCGATTTGTATTTATCTTCAGCTGGATTTGTAGTTAATCTGAGATTTTGACGAAATGGCCTTTGATTTTTGCTTCAACGATTGATTGTAAGAATTTGTTCTAACTTGTTTTCAACCGATCTGAACCGACCTGTTCTGCCTTGATTTACAGATTTCAAATTAATTCTGATATAAACCAGAATTGATGGGCTTTTGGCTCATTTCTCTTCCCTCTCCTTTAGGAATGAGCCTGCAAATAAATTAAACAATAATTAGGAAAAGGCAGAGTTTATTATAATAAGTATGAGAATATGATAATGAATGTGCAAATATTAGCAACCGATCAAGTGTATTTATAGCATGCTTCACCTCTTCTTCTATTATTGCAAATGATATATGTGCTTTAAAGAAGAGTGTTGATTGTTTGGGCTCCACCTTGAGCCAATGTGCCATGAAACACACGGTTGGAATTCATGTTTCACAAGAAACATGCTCCTCATATGCATGCACTCAAACCACGGCATACACATGCTTCTTACGTTCATATACTTGACACTAAGTATGCTCATGTTACACATGTACACATTGTGGACGTAAGGGCCACCTTGCAAAGTTTTGTTATGATAAAGTACATAATATAAATTTTGCAAATAGATTTATTTAGGTTAGGAAAGGTGCTAACCCCCATGGACCCAATAGAGTATGGGTACCAAAATTCACTCCTATTTTATTTGATGTAGGTGTGGGCTCTCGCTTGACGTGAGAGTGTTGGTGCCTTGAGGTGAATGCGTTCCGAGCTATATGGTTAAATTTTTAGATGCATCACTTTCAAGGAAGTTTGGTGGGAGGACCACCATAGTTTGGAGATTTAGATATTAGCTCTAATGATTTTGGTAACTATCTTTAACTCCCATTTAGTGTACATGCTTTCATTGATTGATTTTCAGCATGTTTTAATTTTCATGATTATTATGCTAAATGCCATGATAATGGACTTGTGATATACATATGTAGTATTTGAGATACACTCATGTTATATGCATTATTATTTTTGTATTCTCACTTTAGTTTAGCTATGTTGTATATCCTAGTTTAAGACATGTGCATTTACTTAATGATCATATTAGTTTAAGTTTTTGCACTTCATGTTTTGATTACTTGTTTAGATGTAGTTTTCATTAAAAACTTGTGTTATACTTGTACAACTAATGAGCCACATTTGATCCTTGTATGTTGTGCTTAATTGCTCATTAATCATTTGTACCCATTAGGTACTAGTATAGCCTAGTTTTTATGATTCTTGCATTTCAACTTGTATCCCTATTTTTGGACATATTTTCATGAATATGTATTTAGCTTCATGTATATATAATTTTTGCCAAAACTTTAGATATACATATATACTCTTGAGTCACTTGCTTCATGCAAATTCTATTACGGACTCATTTATGTTTGAGATATGTATATATACTTCTAGTTTAGAAAAAACATATATGCCTTGAAGTTAGTATTGTTTTGATGAAAATTAAATTTTTTATGTTAGTCATGTTTACAAAGGAACTTCATTGAGCTAAATGTTTTATTCCATGATTTTGTTAATTACGTCTTTTACACTCTATATTTGATGTTTACTCATGAATTTTAGTTTCATGAGACTATTTGAGTTATTTTCTATTTGAGTGTTGATGATTGTGTGATTTTCATGTTTTCATGGATATATTCATGTTTATTCTTTACTTGAAGGATTTCGCACTAGTTTCAAATATTATCTTTAAACTAGTCATTATCTTTAATGGGTAGAGTTTTCAAATATGTTAAATTATTTTCAATCCTATTTTGAAAACTCCTACCATCCAAGGGCGGTTGGTTGGGAGACCATGCCTTCTGTGCCTAATTGAAAATCTTTTTAACATGTGTTTGAAAAGGAGGTATTATGAGTTATACAATTGATCTCATCATATTTTTCATTGGTATCTCAATTGATAATTTTTTGTATGCTCATATTTTTGTTTTTATATATGTATGCTTCAAACTTCAAATAGTATCAATTTCGATTGGTATTTACATTTTCATACATATGTGATTTGATTATGCTTACTATATCTTTACATCTTAAAGCACAAATTATGTTTATGCTAAGCTTGCTTTACTCCTTAATGTCAATTATTTTCAATTGGTATCTTATACAAGCTTATGCATTGTTTTTATTGGTATTTCATAAAGGGAGAGAAAATTCATGTTTTATCTTTCAATTGGTATCTTTCAATCGAGTTTATTTTCAATTGATATATTACTCCCATTCTTTATGATGAAAAATACTTGTATTGGTATATGCTAACATTTTCAATATTGGTATATGTTTCATTTTAAATTGGTATCTATATTGATATGAGTTATACTTACCTAAATCAATTGGTTTTTACTTTCAATTGGTATAAAAATTTACAAGACTTTTTTTGGTATCAAGTTACTTTGAAATGATTATTACTTTCATTTGGTATCAAGATTTTCAATATATATATATTTAATTGGTATCAAACCATACAATGTTTCATTTTCTATTAATATCAAAATTTACAAGAATTTTTAAATTGGTATCAAAATATTTTCACATTGGTATCTTTTAGTATCTTAAAATTTTTGTTTACTTTCAATTGATATCTTAAAAATGATTTATTTATTTCAATTGGCATCATAAATTGGTATCATGATGTTTGATGTATACTTATCATAAATGATATATTTTCAATTGGTAGTATAATTTTTGATGTGTATTGCTATGTGCAAGTGAAGCGTAACATTTTCTCTTTATATAGATTCATGTTGAGTGTATTTCATATTGAAGTGACTTTTCTTATGTATGTAGTACACGTGCGTAGTAGGAGCTTCACATTCCTTTTATACATATATATTATACTTTATGTGGTTAGGGTTTAGTCATCTCTTTTCATGTAAATGCATGATGCAGGGGGAGTTAACTTAACGTTCTCCTCTTCATGAATGTCTACATATATACTCTCTATTTGATCTGTCAAAAAAAGGAGGAAATTTTTT